>BRYE01000008.1:1335000-1337500 GCA_030159115.1 Actinidia arguta var. hypoleuca
GGGACCACCGCTAAATTAACCTTGGAAGCGACCAAGAAACTTTTACTTTTGGAAGTACTTACCAACAATTTCTACCTTAAAAGAAAGGTTTGACCTGAAACAACTTATCAACCTCATGGAATATTTGACCTGAAATGACGATTTTGCCCCTCCCTCTTTCTTTTAACTATGTCCTTTGCCTTTACAAAGAAGTTGTAATATTCTGACCCTTAATTAATTATTTTTATTTTATTATAATAAAAAATATATAAACACACCGGTAAAAAAAAATTAGTAATTTTTTGGGATTCTTACGATAATAAGATTTTCACTTAAAAAGATTTTTTTGATAAAGCGTTACATAAAATTGGATACATGTCCCACTTTACGACACATGTCAATTATATATGAAGAGATCACGTGGAGCATAAGATCCACACGGTAATGGTGACTCACTACCAAACACACCAAATCTATTAATTAAGTCAAAAAAGTTAAACTTATTTACTTGTAAGAATTGAGAGAGAGTGAAAAGAAAAAGAGAAGTGGGGAGGAAGAGAGGGAAGAGGGAAGCAAGAGAAGAAAAAAAAAGTTAAGAGAAAAAAAGCTTGAGAAAAGTGGAACACGTGGGCTTAGTTTTTGCTACTTAACTCATGGTGGGAGCGATTCAGAGAGAGGGAGGGTGAGTTATTCTAACAAGAGATGAGGATAGAGAGAGACAGCATCTCCAATTTTCCCCTTCCTTTTGCCCAAATACGAGAGAAATTGTATGGTGTGATCATTTATGATAATAAGAGATATGACGTAGAATCAATAGTGAAATTATATTCGATTGAGATGAAAATTCAATATATTATCCATGGCTGATAGATCAACATATCTGATGGTCTCGATTCTGATTTAAGATAAGTAGGGTATACAATATACTTCTTAAATTTTGGCGTATTTTCATAAATATCGAATTTTTTAATTCGAATGTGCGTTATCTATTTAATATAGGATGAATTACAATTTCACCCCTGTACTTTACTCCCAATCCCACTTTGACCCCTTCACTTTTAAAAGGTACATTTGAATCCACACTTTGAATCAAGTTCAATTTTGGCCCCTCTGTTGGCTAGCCATTCAGAACAATGACAAAAATTCATCATGTTCAGTGCACATGAGCTGACTTAAGGACATGGATGTCTTTGTACACATAATTTTTCCTTACTAGTTTAAAAAACTAAAAAAACTCATTTTTCCTCTCTACATCCCCTTATTTTTAACGCCACTCATCTTCAACCCAATCCATGCCCCGCCCGACCGTCTCTCCATTCAGAAGCTAGCCTCTATATATAAAATCCATCATCAACCTTCCACAATTACAGCCACACCAAACCAACATGATCTCACAAAAATTAGAGAATTATACACAAAAGGAGTGGAAAAGGCTCGTGGATGGTGTGAAAAGATGGACATGAGATGAGAGTGACAAGCAGTCAAGATGCGAGAAGGAGGTGGTGGTTTGGATTTTAGTAGAAGATGCAGTACGCTATATGCTATAAAAAATAATAAATTACACCTTTAAACTCTTCGAAGTTCAAACATTCAATCTTGTTTTCCTCTTATATACCATGAAATTCCCCTAATACCCTTAAATTAGCTCACTTGTACCTCATGTGACATGTTTCTTTAACCTTTTTAATAGTTAGCTAACATAAGGGACAAAATGACATATGACATATTTTTTATACTGGGTGGAAGGTGGAAGGGTGAAAAATGTAATATAACCTTAAATACAAAACAGCGTCGTTACATTTAGGAGAAAAAACGCGAAATGATAAGTAAAACGATGTCGTTTTGCATTTATTGTATAAATATTATACAAAAATTGTTATAAATGTAGCATTTTCCCTGTTTGGTATCTTGAGAAGGGCAAGAAAGAGCCTGACAAAGCAATGGTTGTGAGTCAATTCCATGTCCTTATAACAAAATAGAGAGAGAACATTTCTAAAAAAAGGATCACTTCATTTTCAAGCTCTCTCTATTGTCTACTTGTCAAGAGTGACAATTTCTTTAATGAAAATATGGTGTTTGGTATGTGAGCCACAACTTTTGAATCACGCCTTTATTTCAAGTTCTCAACCTTAATTTCTTAAGCTTTTGTTTGAATTAACGAGTTGGTGGAAGAAAAGAAAAAAAATTACGGAAAATTAAGTAACTTAAATGCCATGAGATAATTATCTATCAAGTTTTTGCTAAAGCATAAAAGTTTTACACGCGGCACTTCATTATACTATCAAATAAATTTTATGGTGATGGTCAATGAGAAGACGTATATCACGATCTGGTTTTCACAACGCGGAGAAGTGAATCTAATACTGGCAGTATTAGTAGCCTTATTGAGTTTTTTTGGTAGCCTAATGCCATCCATGGTGTGTTTGATGGCTTTTCATTGGCCAGGGATTGGGTCGAACATGATTGGCCCTTTGATTGGGTTTCTCGAATGGGCTTAGGAAACGGTGTTTCTTTCCCCATC
>BRYE01000008.1:1367500-1372500 GCA_030159115.1 Actinidia arguta var. hypoleuca
GCTTGAATAATCCTCCGAAATCAAAAATACTTAGGACCCGTTTGGTAATACTTAAAAGTCAAGCTTTTTTTAAACTTATTACCAAAAAAAATAAGATTTTTGACTTTTTGACTTTTCTGGCTTTACTTTAACTAAAAATAAGCAAAAAAGTTGATTTTTTTTAAATTTTTTGCTTATAAACTTAAAAAAAAGTCAACCGAAAAACTGATACCAAACATAATCTTAATCTCAAAATTTCAAACTTTTGACACCTTAGGTTTGTTTAGTTTTGTTCCCTTCCTTATTGGGCTTGTGGCAACGTGGGGTTAGGCTTGAATAGTTTTTTTTTTTTTATGGTAGCTTGGATTTGGTATGTCAATGATCTGATCCAAAGTTGGTGTATATACTTAGAATGTTGCTTGTGTACAACTGGGTTGGATATCGGATTGAGTTTAGGGTTATGTACTTGGGTTGGGTTATGGATCGGTTCAAGGTTTAAATACCACCCTCCATGAACGAGTTTGAATTTTGTTCACCAACTTGACAAGTAAATAAACCAATTAAGTGTAAAAGGTTTTATTCACTGATGTCTCATTACTTTCAAAAAATGACCCTTCTCTGTGTTCTCATACGGGCTATTTGAATATCAAGTGCCTGATGCCAATTCAAGTTCTATCTCTTCTTGGGTTTCCTTTCTATTGGAATGTGATAGTGTTGTTTGGTTTTATTGTTTGGATTTTGCAGAATCCTAACACAGGATTTTGGAAATACAAATATTGAAAATAAAGAAAAAATTAACAACAATCATATACATAATTAATTTACATTGTTCACCCAATATGAACTACGTTGTTTCGTTATTAGAATGAAAATACAATTTACATCCAACCTAAGAATCAATTGACAAACAGATGAGAATAAAGTATAACAATGCTGTTGAGAGTTTTTTAATATATTTTTTTCTTTACCCTCCCTCTTACAGGGATAATTGTGATGGTTTCAACTGATGTATAAACAGCTTGACGAAAAGTAAAAGAATGTTTATGTTAGGTTTGGCCTAGTATTTTTAGATATTTTGTTTATTTTGATTTTTGAGTTTTTTATGTATTTAGTGATTTTTTTTCACCACTTGATCAAAATTTTGCACTCTTCTGTTTTTTCTTGACATGAGGAGTGTGAAACCATAAATATTTTGCTCAAATCTGAAAAAAATCTACGAGACAAAAAAAGTTGGCTAGTTTGTTGAGTAAAAATGATATTAGCTAATTCTTTTTTGTCTTTTGTGAATATTTTTTTTAAATTAGATAAAATTTTATATTTTCGGACTCATCTCGATTTATAAAATTTAAATTAATTAGTTTATAAATTCACTAAAGGCAAATAAACTCAAAAGCTAAAATAATTTAAAAAATATCAAAAAAAAAGCAACACCAAACTAGACTAAGTTTTTTAGTGAAAACGTGTGAGATTCTGTTGATATTAGACTCTATTAATGTGTTCAAAGTCAGATGATTTGAGTTCAAAGTCAAGATATGGAAATTGTTTGAACATCGACTCTAAGCAGATGGCAGGGAAGGCAACTCAAAAGGAGAATTTTAAGCTTTACCAAACATGCACAAAATAAACAGTCTTGTTCAACTTTTTGAAGAGGCTGATTCTGTTGGTTTGAATTTCTGTGATATGATTAATTCTCCGTTTGCTTTGATGAAAAATATTTGTTGTAAAGTATTTTTTATCATTTGGTAGTATAAAAAATAAAAAAATCAACAGAATTTACTTTTTAATAAATAAAAAACACATATTTTAATAGACGAAAAAAGTTTTTTTTTTTTTTTTTAAAAATTATTTTTCAGAGCTCGCTCGCTTTCGCTACGGAAGTCTGATGATTTGAGTTCAAAGTCAAGATAGTAGATATTGTTTGAACATTGACTCAAGCAGCAGCTAGGTAAGGGCAACTCTGGGAGAATTTTAAGTTTTACCAAACATACACTTGTGTGTAAACAGGCTTTATTCAACTCTTTGACAAGGAGGATTCTGTTGATTTGAACCCGCACTACTATGATATGGTTAACCCTCCTCCTTTTGCTTTGACGGAAAATATTTTTTATAAAGTATTTTTTATATTTATTTATCATTTGGTAACATGACAAATAAAAAGTCAACGAAATTTATTTTCTAGTAAATAGAAAACACATATTTTAATAGGCGAAAAATATTTTTTTTTATTATTCTAAAAATTATTTTTCAGAAGTCACTCACTCTCGTCATCGCCAACACACACAATATAACTGCTAAATAAAATAGATAGCATTTTTTGAAGAAAAGGTTTTTCTCCCTAAAACAAACGGAGCATAAGTGCAATTATATTTCCCACTTTTGAACCCTAAAACTATAATTGAAATCCCAGATTTGGTAAGAACAAATAAAATAGAAAAATTAGACGATCTAATTGTTCGAGACTAATAGATTATTTATCTTTTTTATTTTCTTCCCTCTTTTTTTTTTTTTCCTCACCAAATTCTTGATTCAAACACAACTTAAGGGTTGACCGGGTGATCTAGGTTTGAGACTTAGAGATCTGATATTTTTCAAGTTTTGGGTTTGCAACTTTCTAGGTGCTAACAATTTATGAGTTTGGTCAGTCTATACCAGTTTTAATCAGGTCTTGCTAATGAACAGTGAGATTAATCCCTCAAATTAGTTGATTCATAGGCTGAATATTGAATTATTAAAAAAAAAAACTCCCGCATCCGATATTAAGCTCAGTTTCATACAGTTATATATGTATCTAGGAAGTTTGTTGCTGTGGCCCAATGTGTCCAATCAACTTTTAATTACCCCAAAAAAATTGTCATACGAACTTTTATGTGAATGTATTTTGGATACCTTTACCTTAGTCAAACATATGGCATGAGATATCATTGTAGATATATCAATTTTGGAATGTTACTACAGATTGCTTGCGATGTCTAAAAAAGTCACAAATTTTAATTAGACTATATACATTAATGGACAAATTATATGTTTCCATTTGTCAAAAGATATAGTTTTCAAATGGGTTAATTTCACCTACACTCTTTGAGATTTGGTGTATCGACACTTAGACCCGATATCTTTCAAAAATAAGCAGGTAGACCCCCTGAGCTTTAGTATATTGGCAGGTAGATCCCCTGCCTTTAGTGAAGTCAGTATTTTTCGTCAGTTGATCACTTTGACTGAATAAAATGTCATAAATACCCTTGAAAAATTCTCTCTCTCTCTCGGATTTTTTTATTTATTTTACGTTGTTCACCCAATATGAACTACATTGTTTCATTATTAGAATGAAAATACAATTTACATCCAACCTAAGAATCAATTGACAAACAGATGAGAATAAAGTATAACAATGCTGTTGAGAGTTTTTTAATATATTTTTTTCTTTACCCTCCCTCTTACAGGGATAATTGTGATGGTTTCAACTGATGTATAAACAGCTTGGCGAAAAGTAAAAGAATGTTTATGTTAGGTTTGGCCTAGTATTTTTAGATATTTTATTTATTTTGATTTTTGATTTTTGATTTTTTTACGTATTTAGTGATTTTTTTCACCACTTGATCAAAATTTTACACTTCTGTTTTTTTCTTGACATGAGGAGTGTGAAACCATAAATATTTTGCTCAAATTTGAAAAAAATCCACGAGACAAAAAAAGTTGGCTAGTTTGTTGGGTAAAAATGATATTAGCTAATTCTTTTTTGTCTTTTGTGAATTTTTTTTAAATTAGATAAAATTTTACATTTTCGAACTCATCTCGATTTATAAAATTTTAATTAATTAGTTTATAAATTCACTAAAGACGAATAAACTCAAAAATTAAAATAATTAAAAAAATATCAAAAAAAAGTTGCACCAAACTAGACTAAGTTTTTTAGTGAAAACGTGTGAGATTCTGTGGATATTAGACTCTATTAATGTGTTCAAAGTCAGATGATTTGAGTTCAAAGTCAAGATATGGAAATTGTTTGAACATCGACTCTAAGCAGATGGTAGGGAAGGCAACTCAAGGAGAATTTTAAGCTTTATTAAATATGCACTTTTGTGTAAACAACCTTATTCAACTTTTTTAAGAGGCTAGTTCTGTTGGTTCGAATTACTGTGATATGATTAACGCTCCGTTTGCTTTGATGAAAAATATTTATTGTAAAGTAATTTTTATATTTTTTATCATTTGGTAGTATAAAAAATAAAAAATCAACATAATTTATTTTTTAGTAAATGGAAAACACATATTTTAATATGTGGAAAGCGTTTTCTCGCCACCACCACCTCTACCGCCACCACCACACACGATATAACTGCTAAAAAAAATAGATAGCATTTTTTGAAGAAAATGTTTTTTCATACTAAAACAAACGGAGCATAAGTACAACTATATTCAGTGACGAATTCAGAAATCAAAAGCTGGGAAGTCCAAGGATGCATGAGTCGATTGATTTCAGTAAGTACTGAACTAGCGACTATACTTACCTTAATCATTTTTATTAAGTTTGGAACCATAAGTCTTTAATTAATTAAGATTTATTTGGTTAAGAAAACAGCTGTTTTAACCTTCATGAATATAGTTGTTCCTTGTTGTACTAACAAGATAAATGTATTTAGGCATGGCATAACTAGAGAAGAAATAGTATAAAGACATCTCTTGTCTCCTAAAGATATGTTCCCTATAGCTGTGTTTGGATTCTGGATTCAACGAGAAAAAATAACATAAAAATAAAAAAATTAGACGATCGGACGGTTCATGACTATTGGATCATTTACCTTTTTTTATTTATTTTTTATTTTTTCTCATAAAATTCTTAATCCAAACATAGCCTAAGGACTGGCCGGATGATCTAGAATTGGGACTTAGAGGTCTGATGTCTTTCACATCTCGGATTTTAAACCTCCTTGGTGCTATCAATTTATGAGTTTTACTAAATTATACGGAGCTTTGCTCCAGTTTTAATCAGTTCCTACTAGTGATCTGATCGATTGATTCTC
>BRYE01000008.1:1380000-1397500 GCA_030159115.1 Actinidia arguta var. hypoleuca
TCTAGTACTATCCCCACCACTAAGTAGGTATTGTTCAAAGTGGTTGTGAGTGATGGCTTTGAACCTGCAAGGCCATGTATATATAGGAGGACTCAGGGCAGAGCGATGGCTATCTTTAAAGCTTAATTTAATTAGGGGAAAGAGTTGGAAGGTAGAGAGAGAGAGAGAGACAGGGGAGAAGAGAGAGAATGGAATGGAATTCAATTGAATTGAAGAAGAAGTGGTAGGAGAGAGAGAGAGTAAATTGAGGGGTATTAATTGTCAGAAATAAAAATCCCAAGATGGGCAGAGCAAAAAAGGGAAAATTGGAGTAAATATTGCAATTACATAAAGTGCTGTAAAACAAAAACAAAAACCACATTCATTGCCTAGAGGAGTTGATGTTGTATTGTACCTAGAGAGCTGCTTTTCACCCCCTCTCACAGCGGGTGAAATTGTCCCACTTATGAAATTACAAAATTACCTATCCCACCAAACCGACCCCTCTCTCTCTCTTTATTTTTCTTTAATTTTTTTTAGTTTTTTTAATTATTTTTTCATTATTTTTTTATCTTTTCTTTAATTATTTTTTTCTAATTATAATCTTTTGTTTATTTTTTAGTTATAGATTTTGAGAGTCATTATTTATAAAAATTTAGAAAAGTATAAAAATATGAATCAAAATAAGAAGAGTAATGGTGAAGAAGTTGTTGACATGTGTTAAAAATTAAACAAAAAAAAAAATAAACAAAACGATTAAAAAAATAAACAAAACTAAAAAATAAAAGAAACTACATAAAAATTAAACAAATGCAAAAAAAAAAAAAAAAAAACGTAAATAAAAATTTAAAAACATATAATAAAAATTAATTTTTATCTAAAAAAAAAAAATTGATAAACAAAAAAAATAAATTTAATAAACAAAAAAAAACTGATAAAAACATTAAAAAAAGTTAGAAAATAAATGAAAAAGGAGAAGGGAGACAGATGAGAAAAGGATTAAAAGACAGGGGCAAAAAGATAATTTATCGGGGGACAAGGGAGGGACGGGGGGCGTAGTGTCAGGGGAGGCGGGAAAAGTAATTTTCTTGTACCTATATTACAGAGAAAATTGTGTATATAATTGAGTATAATTTTAAACGTGATTGAACAATACAAGTGTGCATTAAGGCATGAAAAGACCCCTGCTTTTAAAGCTAAAATGAATTTCCAACAAAATCCAACTCACCCCTATAAATTATTAATTGATATCCTAATTCTACAAGGTCTCTCCTAGCTTTTTGTTTAAAATAATAATAAAAAAATTGTGTACTAATCTTTTAACGGAAAATAATCGAAAAATTAACGCTTCCTTTTTTGAATCCTAGCCGTTGCTGCGTTAGTTAGCATCACTTAATGAAGGGAACCTTAATTTAATGACACAACGGAATTTTAATATTAATAATTATTTAATATAATAGTAGAATTTTTGAAATATGAGGACTCGTTTAGCTAGTTCTTTTTAAATTGACTTTTTTTTATAAAGAGGGGAAAAAAAATCCTTTGGTTCGAAAATTTATGTTGTGTTATCTTATACCAACACATGATTATGTAATTACACATGCAATTTCCTCATTTATCACTGTAATATTTGTATTGGGTGAACACTAGCTAGGGTTCTATTCCTATCCCATGATGGAATTAGCTAGGTTGGACATGTTATCCCTACATAAATTATTCCAAAATAACTTCTCTGACTGAGGACATTTTAGTCATTTGCTCAAAAAGTTATGTTCTCGATAAGTTGTTCAATCGAAAGTTGTGCTTGGGATCAGTTTTCTCATAGTACTAGTTTATCGAACTTTAGAATGGGGATAACATATGCCAATATGGTGCTTGAGATCAGCTTTCCTGATAGTAGTAACTAGTAATTAATCTGAATTTAAACATTTTATATGGCTAATAACGTGGCATAAATGATATTATTGTTTTTCTCTCAAAATATAATGAAAGAGATAAAGACATCAATATCATTATTCGACTTTAGATGGATCTTACACGTTTATAATACGTCAAAAAATAAAGGGAAAGTCCATCAAATTATGAACATTATAGATTGATAGTAATACCAAAACAATTAAATGTTAAGTTCGGATTAAACTAAGAATATGGAGTAAAAAGACAAAAATGCCCTTGTACGAGCATATTGCATGGAACTAACATTTTTATTAGTGACACTAACATCATTGATGTTAATATTATGTAAACCATATATATAAAACCAGTCCTTTTCATATCTGTTCTTTAGTACCACAATTCTTTCAAAGTTTATTAAACCTTTTTTTGGTAAATGTCATTGATCTATTGTTTCTATGAATGACTTGTCACTTAATTCTATTACTATTTTTAATTTTATTTTATTAAATTCATATGGGTGCTCCTTTATTTTTATAAATTGTAAAATGGGAAAAAATAAGTAAATTTTTAAATATCCTTAACTAAGGCCAATAAATTAGCCGCCTAGTTTATGAAATTGGGTTAATTATCCGCATAATATTTACATAATACATTATATAACTATCTGCACTTGAATTATCATTTTTTTTTATTCTCTATTAGTTGTGTTTAATTTGATTACACATGCGATGCAGGAATACATATTTAATGTATAGTACCTAACAATTAACAAACTCCTTTTATTATATTAATTAGCAATTAATCATGAGTGGACCTATTGAGTTTAGTAGGCCTAGAAGAAAGTTGCAACCACGTAATCACATTTAGTATTAAAAAGGAACTTCATTACTAAGGGAAGATATTTCTTTTTTTTTTAAGATTAGTTGGAAAACTTAAACAAAATTTCAATTTCCCACTAAGAATCCATGAAGATTAATTACTACATTTATTAATTTTTTTTAAAAGGGCAAATTTCAGTCTTCCACCCATGATTTGGACCATGTGCAAATTACCCCCTTAATGTTTAAAAATCGCCACATAGCACATTTTCTGGTTTGTAGACTAGCTAAAGTGCATCCTTGGCATCTGTTAACAAAACATGCAAATTGACGTTACTACCCTCTTCTTCTTTCTCACACGCAAAGAAATACACGCATCCATACTTGTGTGTGTGTGTATATATATGGTGGTAGAGGGATGGGAGGAAGACATTGGGCATGTGGAGGTGGCAAGGGAGGAGGGAAGGTGATGCTGGAGACACTAGGAGAGAAATAATGGGGAGGGAAAGAAAATAAGACAATGTCATTCTTTTAAAAATTCAAATATTTTATAAGGACATATTTGTCTTAACAAGAAGTTTCACTTTCTATAGTTCTGATAAAAAATGAGACAGTGCATTTTCATCCGTAAATCACGTGGAGTTATATGGTATTTTTAAACGTCAAGGGCTAACAATGCATTAACGTAGACAAGTTCGTTATGTGCACAACTTGAGGTTCATCTGCAATAACAGAAAAAGAGACCTCATGGTTGAGTAATCAATTTTGTTGTGATCCAAAGGCTAGGGGGTCTGTTTCAGATTTATTGAATATAAAAAATTGTTGAAGTTTTATTGAAGAAAATGGTTATTTGGTAAAATACAGTAAATTATAAGCTGCTTTCTGTTAAAGGGTATTGATTTGAGTCTCACCAAAGGCCAAAAATCATGGTTGGAGGTTCTATATTAATTCTTCTACTCTTTATTTCTTTGGATAAGTATGTCTTTATGCCATGGGCATTGTGTTTTTGCAATAACTGTTGGGATTAGAGGGTAAATTTGTCAAGTGAGGAAGATTTTTTCTTTGTTAATTGGGATCTAGCTCAATTGCTTCCAATTAGAAACCTTTCCTTTTGTAGTTTTTATTGATTTCTCAAATAAATTAAAATTACACTTGGAAGATATGTAACCACTCTTTTGGTGCTTTGAACTTGACCTCTAATTTTAACCATTACCCTATATTTGGAAGATTGCTATTAGCTTGAATAATGTTGATGCTTGTACATAAATGGCTTAAAATGGGGTAATATTATTGTACCTCAATGGTTTCATGTCAGCAATGGCGGAGCCAGGATTTTGGTTCGTCACATTGAGAATAAAAATATCAAATTTGTTGTTAAAATAAGATAATAATAAGCATTTTGGAAAGATATAACTCAGAAGCTATAGTAATTCAAATATAATACTCAAAAGGAATGTTTGTGACAAAAAATTTAAATCATATATTCACTTCTTATACAAATCTTGAGAACAAATTAAAAAGAACAACAAAGAAAAAGAGAGTGGAGGGAAAGAAATTAGAGAGAAGAGAGTTAATTGGATATAAGTATTAGCGATTTATTTTCTGAAATGATGTTTATAGGAGATCTTATGGAAAAGTAAACATGCACAGTATGCAAATTTGAGGTTTTAGTATAGAAATAAATAAGGGGGCAATATATAAAATTTTGAAGGGGCAAATTGAAACAAAGGTCATGATGATAGGTTAAATAGCAATTTTTTAAAGTTGAGGGGAGGGTGGGGGGAGCAATGGCCTTTTTTTTTTTTATTTTTTTTTTTATTTCATACTCCAAGGTCAATGACCACATTGGAAAAGAGTGGTGACCTGTTGATCGGCAATTATAAATCGTAAAATCAATCAAAGTTCCCACAAACTTGTATATATAGGCTAAGTTGAGACTAGTTTTTTTTAAACTATTTTAGATACTTTGATTTTTGAGTTTTTTTTTCGCTTTTTATGAATTGTTTTCATAGTTTGATCTAAATTTTAAATTTTGATAGAGAAATCTGAAAATATAAATATTTTGTTAAAATTTAGAAAAATATGCTAAAATGAATTTTAATAGATTTTAGATCAACTAAAAATTAACTAATTAAAGACAACCAACAAAATTCATCGTTACTCGACAAATTAAAGCTAATTTTTTTCTATTTAGTGGATTTTCTCTCAAATTTGAATAAAAAAAATTATATTTTTAGATTTTTCTTATTAAGAGAAACTGAAAAAATATAAAATTTTGATCACATAGAAAAAAAATGTTCACTAAAAATTAAAAATAAAAATCAAAAATCAAAAATCAAAACAACTAAAATAGGAATAAAGAGGGGTAAATTTTAGTTATCTCCTTTCAGGTTTTTGACAAATATAGCCTACTCTCCTGTGATTTCTAAAATAACACTTATATTTACTTATGAAACTAATAGATTTATCGTGGAGCTAATTTTTAAGGCTTTCATTTTTCTTGTCTCACCACACCTATTAAAATTAATAGACATTCTATTTTTATTCAAAACAACCTTATTCATTCAATTATGTTATAAAAGTAATTATTTTATTTTTTTAATAAATACTAAAAAAGATTTTAGTAATACATCATCATTTTTTTGTAATGATTTTTTTTAGATTTGATAACAAAATTGTATTTTTTAAGTACGATTTGATTAGTAGCAATTAAAAAGTAAATTGTATAGATCAATTTTTTTATAAGAAAAATTACGTATTTATAAAAAAATAAAAATGGGGTAGTGCATAAATAAATGTTGTGTTGAGAAAAAAGAGATTATTTATTTATTTTAATTGGTGTACAGAGAAATTATTTTGAAGCAGTAAACCTAAGGATAATCTTGTCATTTTTGCTACCAAATTATTTTTGACTAGAAACCATAACAAAGTTAAAAAATTAGCCAAAAAATATGTTTAATTCGTTTGATATGGATGCTCTTATCCTTGATTGTTAGTAGTAATTGCACTTTACTGCTGTGGTTAACTCCAATGAAACATGATCCCTTGTGATTTAAAAACCTACACATAACCCCCCACATATATTCTGGAGTAGAAGAATAATGCTAGAAAACGACAGGAAGATTCTCCCCCTTGATTTCACTGACAATCTATCATGGTTGGAGGCAGGGCCGGCCCCAACATTTATATTGTTCTAGACCGATCCAAATATATATGCCATCAACTATTAATACATTACCAAAAAAAATCATACAAGTTATAAAGGAAAATCAAACTTTTTTTAAGGAAGTCTGATGGTTGCCCTGCCCTGGGGTTGTCCAAGCCCAATGGCTTACTGAGCTTACCATATGACCGGCTCTGGTTGGAGGCTTGGATTGATTCTGGGCATGGATGACGACCTTTTTATATTTGTTCAAATTACTTCCTCTGCATTTTTTTTTCATTTCCCTCATTAGTTTTTTTATACCAATTGGCTAATGTGGCATCTATCGATGGTGTTTTCCCGTGCAGTCGTATTGCAAGGTCGCGCCGGGAGACTCTCTATGAATATCTGGTCGGGATGCATGCTAGTGTGGCGAGTGAAGTGTCGTGTTGTTGGGTTAGTATCCATCATCTATTATGTGAGAATTCAAGTATAAAGGCCCCTCACACTTCAAATCTATTCAATGTAATGGACTAGAAGGTGAGTAATGGGTAGATTAATTGTAATCAAAGCTTAAGTCAAAATTATTATGAACTTCGAAAGGTAGATGTCATAATTCATAACCTAGAGAGCTAGGGTGACAAATTTTGGGCCAAAATGAAGAAAATTGAACTTCTACACAAAAGCTATGTTTGGATTAGATTTGAGCTTTAGAATTTGCCTTGTGCTTGCGTTCGTCAAATATATATATATATATATATATTAGAGAGAGGTATTTTTCTTAAAAAGGACAAACAACGCTTGGCAAATTGTGATGGAGATGAGTGGCCGTGCCATCGAAAGTGATCCGAGACATTGAGATTTGACATGTGTGCCAAGATCTGACTTGATTATCCATATCATAGTTGTTGGAGTTTTCTATTGATATTTCTTTGAAGAGTAGTGATCTACTAATTGAATATTTATATAAAGATTTTGTACATATTTATTTAGCATATCGTTGCCCTTTCACTTTCAACTAAGATTGATTTTATTTATTAAAATATCATTGTCACGTCATGTTTGTGGCGTTTGTATGAACTGTCTTCCATGTATAGATTGTCATATATATACACAAATACAAATGTAGTTTTTTAGTATGTGTATCATTTTAATATTCTAGAATTATCCTCCTAAAATAAATCTTAACAACTTAAAGCCATATTCTTTTGGATAGTTGTAAGGAAATTTCCATATATTGCCCACTCATGGAATGCATTTTAACACACTCTAGAGGGTCATACAATAATTATGAATTTCAAATGTTGACTTTTGTAATGTGGTTATGGAAAATCTTAAAATTTGGAAAGATTGGAAGAATAATATAATAAAAAAGAAGCAATTTACGATGAGTTGTGTATATGTTTGTGTTGGGGCAAAGTAATCATAAATTCATCGAAATTAAATGAATGTAGACCCATTGGGTGGCATATTAAACCTATAATCATTTTATATACTTAAAATAAAGCTTTCGAATTATAATGAATCTGATTCGTATACTTATTTTAGATTATATCTTGTAGTATAATTTTGGGCATGTAGGACATCTCTCATTTGACTCTAGACATATTGCACAAGTGGGTTTGGCATTAATGCACTGTGCTTGAAGTGTGTAAATATATAAATAGTGCAATTTTCAACTCAACACGTAGGGGAAAAATTAAAGTGAATTGGCAAAAGTGATTTGTGAATAAACTTGATTTGCTTTTTAATATGTTTTGTAAGTAAAAATTGAAAATTCCATAAATCTAATTTAAAAAGTAATATAGAAAGTATCCAACTATGATGTACAATTTAATTTACAAGAAATACAGTCCAATGAAATCATAATTTACACGTAGGTTGAGTTTAACAACACTCCGAGGGTTTGTGTACTCTCCAAAACTTTCTTATGCATTGCTCTTCCACTGAATATTTAATTTTATTACTTTTAATTAAAATTTTAATTTGCCGATAAAAAACCCCTTTAGATATGACTAAATAATATCGTTTCAATGGGAAGTAGAAAAAACAGTATCGACTCAATGGAAAAAAATTAGTGCTCTATTTTAATGTTTAACAATTTTTTCACTAATTTTGATTTTTTTTCCTTACTTTCCTCATAAATGATATTTTCCTATAAATATTTTCTACAACACATGGCATGCTTAATTAAATACAGTGGTTAGAGTCAGGACCAAGGTGCTTGGTGTACTACTGAACTTTTGTAACTCTAGTCCCCACCCATAAAGGGAGCTTCTAAATGCAAACCAAAATGGTCTCAGTACACCCCAATTTTCAAGTACAAACCAATGTAAATTAGGGTTTTGTAATTTGACTAAGTACAACTCCACTTATTCCCAAATTGTCCCCATTCTCAATCTTCACAATCTCTAAACATACCCACCCCATCAACCATTAACAGCACCTCTGCCTGCCACCGCCACAGCATCTGCAAACCCATCCCCACCCTTCCCCATCGCACTTCAGCCCCTCCCACCCCACCCCCATCTCTCTCAAATTGCCCTAGATCCACCCTTACCATTGGTTTTAGCTCCTTGCCCAAGGGCAACGAAGAATGTTCAGCAATCTATAAATCGAACAATTGCCCTCGTTCGATGACGTGGAGTCGTATAATCACCTCTATTTGGACGATGGAGAATCAAACAATAGCAATATATGAGAATTTGACTTCGGCGTTGATGCATTTGTATAGATATATATACACACATATATGTATAGATGTATGTATATGTGGTAAATAAACTACTGTATCAAATACAGGTATCTATTTCATAAATAAGTTCAATGATATGCTCTTACTAATAGCAATAACGGTGGCAACACTGGCAGGGAAGATCTGGTGGTGGGATAGGAGAGGAGGTGGGGTGGGGTGGATGTCTACGTCTAGAGGTGTCCTGAGACCTGTTTGGTTTGCATTTAGAACCTTCCCACCCAAAAAAGTGAAATCTTGCCGAAGGTTGAAATTATTATTATTATTATTATTATTATTGCATTTAGGATGTTGAAACTGATATTTGGGCCTACCAAATTGGCTGGACTGGAGATTTGGCGACGTATGCCTGCAGAAACCATATGGGTTTCCTATATTTAACAGTACGTAATTCAGATTTCAGACGTTTCATGTAAATACATGTACTTTTTTTTTTAATTTTATAATGACTAATGCTGAGAAATTTATGATTTTTAAGGTCCCGTTTGGAAGGCTCAATGAGAAGTCCCATTTTTTGCATTAACAGTGTCTGAGCCACAACACAGCACCATTCAAGTCATGGCAGCCCTCTTCAGCGTCATTTACCGCGGATTTTTTTTTTTACCAGCGATAACTTTGACTTCCATGGGTATGTTTCGTTTAGACTGGTATTGGTTCGTTCAGCTGGTCTGTTGAATGGGCTGTTGATCCAACCATATTTAGGGTTTGCAGGCGTCTCTCAGTTCTTGCTTCTCCTTCCTTAAGGAGATCAGAAATACAGTTTGGTCTCTCAAACCGTAAAAAGCTAACTCCTGTACTCCACAGTTAATATTCATTTTTACAGTTCATTACGGATTTGAAAATCAAAGGCTGCTCAGAAAACTCAAAAGTTGTCGGGCCATAGATACGGAGCATGGTTCTTGTTTCGATTTTTTTCTGTCTTGAAAATTGTATCACAGTGCTTGCCATGTGTTTTGTTTTACTTTTTAACTTTTGGTTATAAATAAATGATTTTAAGATGTCTAACTACAAAAAAATATGCCCGTTCACTTGTAGGTGTAAAACGAGAGGTAAAATTTAAATTATTGGAAAATAGAAAAAGAAATATCAACTTAATGAAAATCTGGACCAACCCATTGGAGCCCTAAGTGGAACACTCATTGTAGGGTATGGTATTTTGATATATTGAATATTAATTTAAACATTTATTTTTTTTATTTGAATTTTTTTTCCCTTTTTAAATACAAAATTACTTGTAAGACTTTACATTGAGATGTACGAGCTCTCGCATGTCTTAATTAAAACAAAAATCAAACAATGGTAATGAAAGAATTCAAAATGGAAGTAGGACGAACATAATAGATTTTCCATCTTTTAATTAGCCAAAAATTCATTAAACTACAAACAAATTAAAGTCAATTTGCAAAGAATGGCGAAGATGTAGAGAGAGAGAGAGAGAGAGAGAGAGAGAAGGAAAGAGTTAAGAACGGTGAAAACTTAAAAAGAATAGACAGATGGGTTCTTATTTGTCAACAAAAAAAAATTAAAAATTGAGGGGGAGGGAGGAAAGTGCAAGATACTGAAAACAATGAGACAGAACAAAAACAAAATAGCCTGTAATTTTATAATGCAAATCAACCATCTATTTACAAGGTGGAGTGTTTTAATTTTACACAAAGGCCTGAATATGACTTCATGTCACTTTTCTGTTGTGCAAGTGCCGAACCCTACATCATCATTAGTGAGTCCATTCTCCTTCAATTGCTTCCTTTACATATAATCAAACCATAGTTGTCAACTCAATTCCACGCCGTTTGACGTAACATTTTAGTTATATGGGTATCGGTATGTATTGATGAACCGTTTTCAATTTATCACAATACATTTCACGTATATTTTTTTTTATAGTTAATAGGATTGTACGTAACATAATATTTATTCAAACATCACAACTTTAAGACAATTCAGACCAACAAATCATAAGATTCAAGTAAAAAAAAACATTCTAAAACTTCTTAACCTTTATAATCTACCTAAAGATGAACCCTTTTAAATCTTTAAAATTTTACGAAAATATCACTATAATTTGTGTACTAGAGCAATTCTCGGATTCTATCAGTACAGGCTGATACACGTGGTAGATGCCAATATTTTGAACAGAATTGAACAAAAGGTTGTGTGTTCTATTTTTTATTCAATACAATACGTATCATACATCTGGTACAATACAGAATTGACAACTCTAAATTAAACACCAGATTTATGATTACTTTTATTGTGTTGGTTTGTTTATCAAATTAGGTTGAAACATGAGAAGTTAGATTAATTCCAAACCACATGTCCTATTTTATGTACAAAACCAATACAATCTCAAGGGTGACATGCTATAAATTTTACATGCCTCTATTGATGAAACTTGAATTCAAATTTCAACCTCCCCTCATTTAAGTGCATCCAGTGCATTAAGTGGTATATACCTATACTTTTGCCTCTTAAGAGAGAGAGAGAAAGAGAGAGGCATTGAAAAGCCATTTAACAGATCCAATTCTTGTGCCAAGCAAACCTCACAGGCTGCCATTAAAAACATTCAAGTGTCCCTCAGTGATATTATCCCATTTTTATACACTGCTTTCTTTAATTTTTTTAGGTTACACTTAAAATGATAGTTTTTTTTTTTAATTCTTGTTCCATTTTCCCGTGAGTTCCTTCAATGCCAATTACAACCATTAAAACCCAAGTATTTATGTTTGAGATTTGCAAGATTGCCCAGATCCCACCCAGTCACGTGACCTCAGAGTCTTACACATGATGATGCATGTCAACTGGTAATTACTTTGGTGTTAAGAGGGGTAAAATGGTCATTTGAGGTGTTGATCAAAAGCCAACTAATTCGTTAATGGACTTGGTTTCACATGCCAAGCTAGGATTCCAATTGACCCAATTTGTTATGTCTTCAATGTCGTAAAACCCTAGATAAACAATTATGGTTGCAAATGATTAAGTCGAGCCAAGTAGTAGGTTTTTTTGAGCTTAATTTGTTTGAACATAACAACTTCAAAAAAGTATTTGAGATTTATTAGTTGTAAATAATATAAAATATAATAATTAAAATATAAATTAATCTAGCATGACGTAGTCAGGACGGGTATCAAAAGTAAAAGCATACAAAATAATCTCCGCCCCATTTCTGAAATTGTTTTATATTTTCACCTATCCCCATAAAAGTATGGGGAGATTCACCCCACTCGGGACTGAGACATGGTAGAGTGGAGTTTATTGTCATCTCTAGACCACAAACTAAGCTCGGATATTAGTTTTTTTATACATTATAAATTTATAGAGCAAAGTAGTGACGTTTTCAAACTTAGTTTAAAATTTTAAAGAGTTTCTAGACTATGCTCAAGTTTAGTTTGTTTATTTGTTGTGCTGATCTCAAATTGATTTTTATCAAGCCAATTATGAGTCGAGTTCGAGCATGTTAATTTTATTATATAATATAGAATTATCAAGCATTATAGTAACTTGTTCAAATTTAGTTGGTTTAGCAGCCCAATACACGAGGTTCCATTAGGTAGATCTGTATGATTGCTATTTTTTTTTTATTAGTCACAGAGTATCCAAGGCAGGTCTTTTGGCCCACCCAGACTAATCTCTGTGACCTGTGGCAATTAACCCTTCGCTTCACATGATGTAAACGCGGATATGCAACGCAATAGTTAGGAATTGAAAACGAAACCTCTAAGTATTAGCTCGCATCTCGAATTTTTGCCTTTTGCCACTACGCTATGCGCTCGAGAGCGCAGTATGATTGCTATTAATAGCAGTAGTTTGGGTTTCTTTGAAAACATATTTTCCTGGTAAAATGCTAATCCTAAGGGTAAATTGAGCTTCTACCACTAAACTATTACATAATTTCTTTGTACCTTAATCTTTCTATTTTCTCAATTGGGTCCTTCAAATTATTGTGATTTCAATCAATATAACCAATTGAAACAATTAAACTGTCATCTAGTTCTATCAAATCCACATGACTTGTTAAGTTAAAAGATTTTTTACAACAGTTTTTTCTTCTTCATTTTTTTTTTGCTAAGTAATTTTGACAATAATTAATCAGCTACTTGACAAAAAGGCAACAATCGAGAGACCAAATTGCAAAATAATCAGGGTTAATGTTCAAAGTGATAATTGGATAATATTTAAGAGTGCAAAGTGTAATTTAATCATAACGTAGGCTTAGCATGCAATACAATGCAATGCAATGCAATAAAGGGATGTACCGTCCTCTGCATTTTGTGATATAAATGGCTACGGAAGAGTCATGTCAACAAATCTTTATTTCAAATCTAAAAGATTTTAGACAGATTTTAATGCTCCTCGTACCTCAATAGCTCGCACACCATTGATTTTAGGTTTTACACAAAGTGCTGTAAGTTTATGCATTGAAATGAAAGTTTTCGTTTCTGATTAGAAATAAAGAGAGCATCCAAATCCACCATCTTCCCTAATTTTACTATGCTGCGTATAATTAGGAGTGAAACATTCGTAAAATCTTGGCTAGATAACCACATGAAAACCGACTTATTATTTGGACGTTCATTTTTTACGACACTAGTTCTTTGTATTATTCTAATTTTATCATATATCTTAAAGAACACGACGGTTGAGAAATATTAAGGTTGATTTCATTTGTTACAAGTGAGGAAGTGTTTTAGTTAGGCAATTTTTAATAAATTTACAAGTACATAGGAATGAAAAGTTGGGGAGCGGGGTGTTAATGACCCATAATAAGTGAGAGAAAGATTTATGAAAATCAATTAACTGTCGCAATTAAGATTTCTCCAAAACACTAATGGCCAGGGATGGACCCAAGAAAATAATGGTTGGGGGTAACCAATACTCTAAGATTTTCAAAATTTCTTTATAATAGTATTAGTTATTAATATTTTTAAAATATAAAGGTTCGTTATTCCAAGATTGAAATTAATATTATATTTTATACGTAAGTTACAAATTTTAGGTTTCGTATGTACATTTGCCCCAGCAAATGGCAATTTGGTTATGAAAAGACCCACACTCTTTGTGTTCTTTCATTTGGTGAGACAAAAGGGTGGGTTTGGATGTGCACATGCCCTATTGAGACTGCCAACTAATAATATAATTGTATCAAAAGAATTGTAATTAAAGATTAAATGAAAAACTGTTGGAGGTCCATGTGAGAATGGGGTTGGTTAACAACTTGTGGTTGATGCAATTAAGACTCAGAGTTGGTCACTTGCCTGTTTTGAAGGCAAGTTCAAGAAGAGATCAAGCGATCACTATCTTCCACAAGTTAATCAAGATATGTGTGAAAATGTAATGTGTTTGTCTCGAAGATTAAGGCTAAACCAATACAAACAGTAAGATCATAAAACAAACAAATCCAGTATCAGGATCATAAAACAAACCCTAAGCAAATAAGGATTAAATAACATACAATATATAGAACCCAACAAATCCAGTTTCAAGATCATAAAACAAACCCTAAGCAAATAAGGCATCACTAAGTAGGAATTCAAATGCATGAACTACACTACTTATGCAGACGTTGTGACAGTTAATTGACTCACACAACCGAACGTGATCGATTCAGGTGTGTTTGTGTGTGACAGAAGCAGAGTCTACCCAGGTCCCCCTTAAGAGAGAGTGCAGTGAAAAAAATATGAAGCATGGTCTAACCAACAATTCCTGGTTTAACCCAAATGTATGAAACCTAGATTAAACTGAAATAGACCTTGTTTCCAATGTATCAAAGAAAGCATTTGTCACAAATCTTCAGATACCACTGATAGCACTAAAACTCTTTGGGCATCACTTAAATGAAAACCTTGAAAACTTAAAAATTATGTCCCCAAGTTCCTACCAACAAGATGGCGATAACTATACCAAAGACTAAAAGTTGAAATACGACAAACGGGTACGAGGTAGAAAAAAATTAGACTTTTTACACATCCATGAAATATTAACAAGAGAGAATGGGGAACTACAAACTTGTGGTATGTAAGCCAGCAGAAATGACATGGATATATCATCATAGTGGAGCTATATTGCTTGGGCACAAAAATGGTTTTCCCACTCAAAACATAAACCATTACCCTGATATTAAAGGTGTAATCTCCCACTAATCCTCCAAGAATTTTCACGCTCACGTTCATCTAGAAGTTTAGTCAGAGGAATTGCAGTGTTGTTCACAGCTTTAATTTTGTCCTTGCATTGTAGCAGTTGTTCTCGAAGACTATGTACAAGCTCATTAAGTTTCTGAATTCTCCTCTCTTGAGACAGGATAATCTACAATAAAAATATCCCAGCCAATAAGATAAGCAAATGCTAGATTACTTTCAGACAATTAATGCCATCTTCAAGATCATTAAAACCTAGATTACATGCAATTTAAAATGTAAAGAAGGAAGACCTTGCTTGATTAGCCGCTGAATGCAACAAACAAGTATGATAAGATATATATTTTTAAATTGATTAGACCCCGCTCCCATGACCAACATTGTTTTTCAGATGAAACAGAAGAAAAAACTGCAAATAAAACTGATAAGAGGGTTGCACACAGATTTGTCTACATCAACAAGCAAGAGAAAAGAAACATTCATCAAAGAAACAAAGGAGTACAAAACCTACTCCATTTTCTCTAGAATGCACTCCTTTCCCTCTGCCCCCACAAGTTTCCTATGATATCAAATCATAAAAATCCAAGTCCCGTAAATTTTGGAAAACTCTACATATGTTGAACCCCTTATTGTCCTGACTCAAACATATGCAGAAGCTCAATATTGTTGGGTTTGCAAACTACGAGAAACAAACGTAACAACTTTTCCTAAATGGGATGTAGGGATCCATATGTGTGGCTAACTCCCCATGAGGTAATTGAATGATTTTCCAAGGTAAACCCCAACCTTAACTACTTCATTTATGAATTTCATACTACATCTTAGCTTCAATTCAAGCCAAACTAAAGATTATCAGCATAATATCAATTCTTTCTCCCGCTGTCAATCCGCCACAGCCAAGCTAGCATTACCACCACATCACAGAAACATTCCTGCATTGATGAAGTTTGGTTGGAGACTCCAACAACTACAATTCAAAAGCACACCAAGAACAGTCGGATCATGGCCAAAAGTATGCAAAAAATATGGTTTTGTGCTGATTTCTGCAAAAACGAACACACATAACTCAAAATTCACGAGCTATGGGCTCAAAATTAAGCATAGGGTAGCAAAGTAAGGACACAACAAAATACTCAAAACTGAACTTCAATTCTTAGAAAATGGCTTTTTTCAAAACAAAGATAACATCCTATGGGAGCCACTAGTTCTAGTGGCAAAGGCTTCGCCTCCCAACCTCATCAAGACTTGAAACCAGTCACTTTGTGCATATTATGCCAAAGGCCAGGTTTGTATCCAATTTTTCCCCTCCCAGACACCCATTAATAGTACTAACTGGGCGTAACTTTTAAAGATAACATCCCTGCATATAGAAATCTTAGTAGGTTGCTTCACGGTAAAGTAGCGAAGACTAGAAAACCATAAAATGAAAAAAATGGGACAAGTGGCAAACATGGACCACTTAACGATAATCTAGTGACACATGGCGTACATGCAGCTGTTACACCAGGAAGTAGGTGACAAGTTGCTTACAAGTACCCATCTCGATGACAAGCGGCTCACAGGTAGCTTACAAGCACCCTCGTCCAAAGGAGGTTACATTGCAACTAAAGACCATAACAACAATATCTAATCAGACAACTAACTAAAGAAAATCCAACTCTTTAAAATCCTTTTTTTCTTTCTTTTTTGCAAGTGGAGTTGACCATTTCTCCTACCAAAAAATAGTTGATCTTTATTGCATCACACACACACACACACACACACACGACCCATGTTAGAGAAAACTCGACCTCGAGTTTGGAATGGAGAAGCAAAAGAATTTTGAATTTCTGGGGATGTTCTCATTTTGTTGCAATATAAGGTGAAGCTAGGCAAAAACATAAATCATATTGATGAATTTGTCATTGCCTAAATGACCAAATTATTTTGCCACAATGAAATCAACTTGAAGGATAGAAATGTCGTTAACATGCTTTGAGGCACCAAGTTGCCATTTCACTTTGTAGGCTTACTGCTTACATCGTGAACCATTTCATAAACTTTAGGAAATCTTCTCTTTAGAATTGTGATCATCATATCTTCCAACCATTCAAGGCAACAATTTAGATCTACAACTGAATTTGTTATACCTTCTAACTGTCAAGTTTTTCAATCCTTTGACCAGAGGCTTGAATCCTTGTATCACTTTATGCATGGGTTGATGATGACCTATGAAGCATGGACACTTCAAATTACTCGTCACATCCGTGTCCGACATGCCTTGGACACGTGTCCGACACACCACTTGGCGTGTCCATTTTTTAATAATTTTTTGTTTTATCGGACACTTTGGGCACATATTCCGGACACGCGTGTCCTCCTTCTTGACATGCGTGTCCATGGCCATGTCTACGCCCTTATGTGCTTCTAATATAAAAAGTGTAGCAATCAAAGAATGTTAGCTAGCCCTAAGAGACTTGCTTCAGCCAATAAAGAGAGTTTTGCAATTGGTTTGACTTGACATGGGTGTTGAATCAAGCCTCGATTTCGATGATAACAAAACCATTTAACAGTATTTAACATGTTTACTAAGCATGCAATCAAGAAACACAGCGACCTACAATTCATCTGATCAATGAAAGCCTCTTAAACACTTTCCAACAAAAAGTGTCGACACCTTATTATAATGTGTCGACACCTTGAGCCCAGAAGCCAAAATGATCAAATCGGTGAAAGACCAAGATAACTCATCAATCTGGATTTGATAAAAGTAAACAGAGACCATATAAATCCATGGAAT
>BRYE01000008.1:1400000-1402500 GCA_030159115.1 Actinidia arguta var. hypoleuca
ATTACAAAACAAACTTCACCGGCCATATCTAATTACCCAACCTTCCATCTCTAATTTTTTTTTTTCTTCTTTATACAGATGTGTATACCAAGGTTCTAAAAATCCATAATTATGGACAGTAACCAAAGCTAGATATTGATACATCCAAAGGGTGGGCGACAAAAGAAGATGAATTTTCAAGAATGTTACAGATAAACTTTTAAAAGACTATAAACTTAGAAGAACTCTGCAAAGACGCATGATCCACTCAAAGCACATCTGTCCCATTCATTTTCTTCTAGAAGTTAATGTTTGAATAGCAGATGTATTTTCTCAGTAGAATACGATGAGTATGACATATAAGATATGTGTACTTCTTTGAGAAATTCTCATTGTAAATCCTTATTGTTCTTTTAAGTGCAAAATAGGTTGCAATGAGAAATTCTCACCGTAAATTATGACTGCAAGTAAATATTGCAAACAGCTTACAATGAGAAAGTCTCACTACACTTGTTACAGTAAGAAATTCTCACTTTCATGTTGTTTATGAACAAAAACATATTTGAGCCGAAATTTTGCATCAGACCTCTTCACGAGGGGGGTTCTTCTTTGCCATTTTTTCTACTTTCGTACTCATGATTGAGAATCTATCCATCGAAATCGTCAACAAACACTTGATTCTTCAATATCTTTTGCATTGGCGCCTAGAAATTCGCTTCGTATGTGTTCTGGAGTGATTTGGGTTTGGGTGTGAGAAATTTTTTAGATTAGATTTATCAGGAGTTTCCAGAAAAAAAAATTAACTTGGTTGCTATAAATTCCACAAGTGTATCATTGTATTAGTAGATGGCATTTTAGAAATTTTACGTGGCTACTAGGATTTAATAGGTTAATATGTTTTGATATAGTATTTTTAGGAGTATATTTATCTACTAATAGGACCGACCAGGTTTTTACCCAACAATATATTAAAAAATTATATAACGTGTCTCCGTATCCGTATCCAAATTGGGATCTATATCCCCGTATCCTCTATTTCTCAACTTTAGTTGTCGGGCCCCTAGATATACACCCGTATCTGATACCCGAGTCCATGCAGCATAGATGTTTCTTAAATGATGACTATTGCAAAATCAAAAAAAGATCTATGTTTGCTGTGATACCAAAACTTATGTAGTTTGGCTTGAGATTCCAATAAGTGATTCAAAATAGACCCAATTTTTTGCCCAACGAAAACCTTTTATTTTATTCTTAGTCATGGAGGGAAGGGAAAGCAAACCCACTTACTACAATTCAAGTGGACTTGAAGAACACTAGAGCCAAGGCTGAAAGTATGTGATCCAGTTCCCAAGGATTGGACTATATGGGCAATGGGAAACAAAGCCCTAAAAGTAGCAAGGTAAAGCTAAAACAAAAATCTATTTATGCAATTCCTCAAACTAAATATGATTCATTTATTAAGTTTACTAGATCGAAATTTTATGACAAAATCTTCAAAAAAAAAGATTACGACCCTATATAAAAATATCTTAGTATGCTACTTATAGTGAAGTACTTATAGTAAAGACGAAAAGTAACATTGGCCACTTGATGATGAACCAGCGACACGTGGCCTAACTACAATCGTTACACAGATAAGTAGGTACAAGCTGCTTCCAAACACCCACCTCAATGACAAGCTTCTCACAAGTAGCTTATAAGCACCCACCTCCTCCAAAGGAGGTTAAGTTACAACTAAGGATACTAACAACAATACCTCATCATACAAGATACAACTGAACTAGAAGAAAAAACGGCTCTTTAAAATGCCTTTTTTTTCTTTCTTCTCTGAATGTAGTTCACCACTTCTCCCACCAAAAACAATCTTTGATCTTCATGCACGTTCTCACTTGGGGTGGCTTTGCAAACTAATGTGGTTCCTTCACTCTTCCTACACATATACAAGTACAACCGAAGAGATCACCACTAAGAATGAAATCAGGAGCAAAATGAGACTTGCTTCTTCCCATGTGCACATCTCCTCACTTCGCCAACTGCCTCAATCTCTCTTGAATATCTAGTAACCTTTGCTCCCACCTTAAGCCAGAGTCCTCCATATTGTTCATTCACTCACCAATGCTCCAGCACATTGCTTCAGGAATATGGATACAGTTATGCTTGCTATGTGTCTTCAAAATTGTTATTTACCCTACATCTGCTCTACGTGGGTATGTCATCCACCTATAGTAATGGTCTCATATTTGATATTAGCCGCACCTATCACAACACTCCCTACACGTCTACACAGGTTTTCCATCTTCTGCCCTTTCAGCATAACCTCATCTCCATTGGAAGTCCCAAGACTCCACCTCCAGAGGAGAACCTATAACATAACAAACCGAAGAAATCGGATTCTTTTGCAGATTCGAGGTCTAAACTTTTAAAAATCTTCAGTCCCATAAAACATGTGAAACTACTATCCCATATTGACAACTCTACTCATGTGCATTGTTGTCCATTCTAATAGTGATGGTATCACATG
>BRYE01000008.1:1412500-1415000 GCA_030159115.1 Actinidia arguta var. hypoleuca
GTAGTTTGGTGATTCGTCTATGGTCGGTTTATGTCGTAGATTGCGTTTTGAGTTGGAATTTGATTGGTCGATACTGTGCTGCTATTATATGTGGTATTATGAATGGAATTATATTGCAATTCATGTTGATGAGAACTATTTTGATATAAAGGTGTTTAGTAGTCAGAAGCACTTTATAGCTAAGTGACTGATTCTATTGGTGGATTTTGGCGTGTGATGGTGATAGGAAGTTTCTTGATGTAATGAATATTATAGAGTAATTTTTTGGGGAGAATTCGTCTTAGAAGCTGAATTTGTCATGAGTTTTGATTATTTAGCTTTTGTTATTAGGATTGTTTTATTGGTTTTTTTAGTGGTAAGGTTACCTGCTTTAGAGTTAGAAATCAACTTTTATTTTTTGCTAATTTATGAAAAAAAAATATTTGATAATTTTTTTATGATAAAGGACTTTTGATCCAATTTTATTTCAGATGATAGAGGACGAGTGGTCGGACCTAAACACGACGAACTAGTCCAGACTACCAATAATTTTCTATTACAAAACATTATGTCACCATTATGTAAGATTGAATTTTGAGAACATGCTAAAGCTAGAAAATACCAACTTTCTAATTCCTCTATGAGAGTTGTGGATTTGTTGAAGATTGTTCTACTTGCTACCTTCCCAACGACCCCACAATCTAAAACTATATAAATTCATAATCTACATGCAAACGCACGTCTTAGGGATACTTACTCCTATAGCTCGAACCACCCAAAATGGCTTCAGCAACTGATGAAAACTCTCCACAACCCAGAAGATCCTTGGCAGATCGAGCTCACATGGAAGATGGAGAGGAAGATGAGTTTTTCGAGATCAACCTCGTCAATAGCATCCCTCCACCCCATTACTGGGACCTGAACTCCATATTAGGTGGCGACTCCAAATTTTCAAATTTCATGGCGACCAATAATGCTCTTGTAGCCTACTGTTTGTTACCTGTATCCGACCTTTCCAATGCTGTTCCGTTAGTGTCAAAAGCTCTGGAAAACCCTAGTGTCGTTGTCTTAGCAGAGTTGGTGTCTGAAGTTTCTCGGATTCCTGGCGTTCAGTGCTACTGGTATGATCTTGAATTGAATAGCCGCCAGTGCTACTGGTATGATCTTGAATTGAATAGCCCCCCCCCCAAGCCCCCAAGAAAAAGATGAGTTCGGATCCTCTGAAGTGCGGTATGTGTGGAGTGTTCTTGGAGTGTACAAAACGACGTTATTTTTTTTTTTGTTGTAAGTTTTCCAAATAAAATTGTAATGTCTCCAATTATTTTGCTAAAGATCTCCGATCATAGATTTTTCTCTTTTTTTCTAGTTGTTTGGTTTTTTTTTCCTATATTTCTTTTTTTAAATAGGTGTTAGTGAGACAAAAAATCAATTTGCTGAATGTTACCCAGTTCTTATTTATTTATTTTTTAAAAAATTTGGAAAAGTCATCCATATTCACCACCTCAATATGGTGCTATGTTTGGATTTTAGATTTATTAAGGAAGAAATACAAAACTTAATTTTTTTTTTTTTTACCTATTTATCTTTTTGGGTAACCAGACAAAAAATAATTCTTTTTTTTTTTTTTTTAAAAAGCTACTTATTTAATTTATTTTCTTCTCTAACTCAAAAGAGAAGAAAAAATTATGTTTTCAATTTGTTTTCTTTTACTTTCTTTCTCTTCTCAAGAGTTTCCAAATTTTATTAAATTGCCTGTTACTTTAGTTACAAGATTCGAAAATCCTTCTGATGAGTCCCTGAGTTCGTTTGGCCTGTGCAAAGCTTCCAATGGAAAAGGGTGTCGAAGGGTACCAGTATAGTATCAGTCAATGACTCTACGACAATTAAGTTAGAGAACTTGACGTGTACAAGAAATGTAGAGAGAGAAAAAATATCCATGATAGAAATGTGTAACATGTTCTTGTTCATTTTTTTATTAGGGACATTTGGCCATATGTTTATGGTGTCCAATTCCTATACTACTGCTTCGTGACACATAAATCCTAATGCCAAAACTCCTTTTACCCAATTAGATAAAATTGTCTCTGTTAATCTATATATTTCCTTCCCATTTCTCATTGCACCCTCCACTATCACTACGAGAAGAGCTAAGGGGACAATCATTGAGAATAACATACTACTCGAGTCAATAAGCTTTTCAAGTTATCGACATCGGCTTGTGATGATTGGTTTGATAAATTTTTGTTGGAGACCGGCTCGATAAACGTTTGTGCGAGATCATTCGACTAATAAACAAACTAAATTAAATCATATTTTTAAGTCATTGAGTTTTAAAAACATGCTAAAGTGCTTAGTATTTTACACCCCTACATTAAAAACCTGTTTTTTATAATTTCCTAAAATTGGAGATCTCAACTTCACCGCGAAGTTGACCATATATTGGTCAAATGCGTGTATAATTTGTCAATCTAAGTTATTCATGTTTTAGATGTCGTTGCAATAATGATGTGTGCTAAAAATG
>BRYE01000008.1:1425000-1430000 GCA_030159115.1 Actinidia arguta var. hypoleuca
GGAGGTGAGATTGCTCGGCTCCAATAAAATTGGAGCAGCCATTGAGAAGACATGGGATCGTAATGCAAGGGCCAGTACAGGCTTGTCTCAATGCCGAAAAATACGTCTTTTGAGGCGATGCATTAACAAAAGACCTGCTAAACCAACTGGGCTACCTTTGTTGGCCCCTCTTTTATACTCCTAACTAGAGGTCAAGGGGATCAATACTTGTGCCTGAGAAAAGGTGAGGAGAGAGGGGATCTCCTTGCCTTGTCAATGAATAATACAATACAATGACCATTTAATGTAAACACTTGAACTGGAAAGGCTATATTTTTTGGTTTTCCATTTAGCCCTTTCAAACCTATGTTACATGGACGTGGGTACAGGTGTTGGGTGCGGGTATGTGTCCAAAAATTCATGGACACTCCAAAATATTCATTTTTTTAGCATATTCCGTTTATTTTTCAGGGTAAATAGTGTTTATAAGGTGTCATAGCGCGTTTCATGTATAATTTGATAGCTTTATCATATTTCTTTTGTGAACTTGAACTACTAAATGCATTTCCTAGGTGAGTGTTCGACTAAAAATGTTGGACATATATCCTATACCCTTATCCAAGGTCAAGTTTCCGACATGGGTATTTTCTATTTTGAGGAGTCCATGTAACCTAGTTTGAAACCTCACTGTTCACAAACTTGAGCATTTCAACTGAGAAACCTCTTTGACTGCCATTTGCTTTGAGATTGCTGTTATTTTCGAATCAAAATTCTCACTTTGCGTTAGTCCCTTTTCAGGTCAGTATTACTCTAATTGCCACTGGATTCAAACGCCAAGAAGAAACTGATGGGAGGCCTCTCCAGGTACTAGTTGAGCACCTTCTCCGACCCCCACCACCCATAAAGAATTTTTTTCTTATTTATGAAACATTTTGTTTCAAAGAAACGGAAGCCAAAAACTTATGCCCCCTGTCCCAGTGCACTCACAGCTACACAATTGGAGGGAATCTCTAAGACACGAATCTCGAGGCAAGATTGTGCAGCTGGATGTGTATTGGGACAAGAGGAACAGGTGGTTTGGGAGCACAAGATCTCGTGCCAGCATAATAAACTGATACTTCTAAAACATATCCTATTTCTGTGTTCACCGGCTGCTGGTCAAAATGCAGGCAAGTCAGCTAGCACAAGGAGATGCCACGCTCGGAATCAATCGACGATCTTCCTTGTTCAACGAAGGCAGTTCAGTTGAGATTCCCGAGTTCCTGAGGAAGAAAGGTCGCTCTCGCTATCCAAGAGCTTAAATTTCTTTTGTACTTTCCCCTCCTGTAATATACCTCTTCCAATTCCATCCGCTGTAGGTATAAATTTTCCATTTTCCATCTCAATTGTGTTTAGCTTAGAGAGAACATATTGCTTTGTAGGTGTGTTTTGTTGCTTGATTGCTAAAGATAGAAACATTTCAAAATATTGTCCATAATAAAATTGTCTCAATAAACTAGAGACTAATAAGAGTTTATGATGCCTTGATTTTTTCTCCTAAGTTCACAATTAAATACGAAGGCATATATATTCTAGCATGTATATTCCACATATGTGGTCCAAAATTCACAATTTCCGGTCTATAATCATTTTATTCGTGGCCAAGAAAGCTGAGGTTTAATAAGCAAGTTTCAAAACTCAGGTGCATGAGTTAGGTTCCTTTATCGAAATAGGGGTGTTCGAAGAACTGGAGTAATTGGTCTGACCGGTCAATACGATCCAATTCCGATTTTTTGTTTCAGAATTGTGGATAGAACCGGATCGGACCGGTATTTTTTTATTTAGTACATAAATAGATCCAGTAACCCATACCCTAACCCTATTTTAAACTTCTAGCCGCACAAAATATCTATACGAATCTTACAGTTCATTTCCGTTTCCCGTGCTTTGTTTAGTTGGTTATGTTTAACATTTGGATGTTTAATTTTTCGTTATGTTTAATATTATTTATTTATTTGAATATTTGGCTTCAAAGTTTGGATTAGATTTCAAAATTTTGTTTGCTATAAGAATCGGAACGGAACTGAAATTGGTTCAGTCCAGTACATAAAGACTATCAGACCATTTTAGATTCCCAATTTTGTGAAATCGTTATTATCAATCCTGAACCTGATTTTGTAAGAAACTGGTTCAATTTAGATCTTGTACACCCCTATATTGAAATGTACATGATTGTGAAGTGAAGGAAAGGAGAGAAACATCAAGTTCTGGTAATGATTTAGAAAGTTGGAGAATGAAGATCAATCTCTCTCTCTCTCTCTCTCATGACATTTTTTGCTGTGATTGTATAAATTGCAAGATGCATGAACTTACAAAGACATGATACGACTTCAAAAAGGTTTGGGGCCATTAAGAAAAGACACCATCATGGAATACCTTTGTCATACCCCTGTGACAGCCAGAAGAAAGTAAGATTAGACTCATCGGATGTGAAATATTTTTTTTTGTAAACCAACAAAAAGAAGGAAAAAAAGAAAAGCAAAATGGAGATTTCTATTATTTACTCAGCGTGACACAATATTGATTTACTTGTATATAATTATAAACAATGTCATGCAGCTAATACATCATACTATCCAAAATATGGAACTAAACTACTCTTTATGTTTGTTTTTTTAGGAAATTAGAAACCATGAATAGAACTTGATAATTACATGCAAACGAGTGTGTACGTGTGAGAGAGAATTTTTGCTAGGGTTGATAAATGAGTTGAACGATCCAAATAGTAATAAATTGTTTAAGTTTGGTTTAACGAGCTTTAAAAATATATTTAAGCTTGGTTATTTATTAAGAAAATCGATCTTAAACGAGCTTTAATCAAGTCGATCATCAGCCGAGCTGGTGTAGTAGATTATTCAAGTTTGGTTTGAAAACTTAACGAGCTTAAAAAACATGTTTAAATTTGGTTTATTATGTAACAAAATCAATCTTGAATAAACTTTTAACAAGTCAAATACGAATTCATCTTTCGTTTACTTGACCTAATTTTGAGAATAAATGGAAAGGAAAGATAGAGATTTTTTCAATCAAGCGGACAAACATTAATAAGAACAAAAATAGTGGTAGTTGAGCCCCCCGGGGCACAGCTGGATAGCAAAGAAGGGGGTCATAAAATCCGGCTGGAGGCCATCAGCGTGAATTCGAATCCTGGGGAAGACAAATTTGCTTCCTTCTGGAGTAGGACCTTGGTAGTGATATCAGTCGATCTGACTTCAAACCCTAGTCATCTAGGCACATCCCACAATTTACCTGGTAGCAGCACTGAAGGGTCGGGATTGTTATCCCCAGATTAATCAGACGCAAGCCTGGAACTCGATCATAAACAAAAAAAATAGTGGTAGTTGAGGTGTACATCATCAAATATCTCCCTTGGCCATCTCCCAAACCAGTCTCCACCTCACGTTATTAGTATTCATAAAAGTGATATACAGACAAATATATATATATATATATATATATACACGTACATGTATAATACAACATTTTTTTTGTTTCGTGTATTGTCCCTATCAAAAAAAAAAAATCTCATTGCTCAAAACTTGAAAATACACTAACCACCCCAAATCAACGTCAACCTCCCAATCTCCAAAATTCCTATCATGGTGTGTTAGGAGGCAATAGAATTTTTTTAAAAAATAAATAAAAAGAAACTCCATCTATTTCATTTTGTTTGTCCACTTTATACTATGTAGATGTTCAAAAATATTTGTCAACTTTGAAAAGTTAACCGGTAAAATATTATAATTTTTTTTCTTTTATCCTCTCTTTTGAATCGATGTCACAATTTTATTTTTTTACTTTTTGATATTTTTAGATTGTTGATGAGTAATTCTTAAAAGTTTAGAATTTTTTATTTACGATTTTTTACTCTTAAAAATTGAATTCTCAAATAATTAACAAATAAATTGGGATGAATGGAGTAAAAACTTGAAATCTAAATCTTTTGTACCATTTTCCTATGACTTTGATAACTTAAAAAAAAAACTCAGTTTAATACCAATTAATTGATATATATGTCGGGTAAATTGTGTAAAACTCAATCTTTGACATTATATGCGCAAATTCACTGTCCTCACGCTCGAATTTACTTTCATGCTTTTAGGAGTCACACATATGCGTGGAAGTCATACATTTTTGTGAATCCTATCATAATACGCATATGATTTAAATTTTAGGGTTGATAAACAAACCATTCTACTTGAACTTTACTCATAATCCTCTTGTTAAAAATTCATTTCAGATCGGTTCGCTTAATTAACAAACTAAGTTCAAAAACATTTTTAAAACTCATTAAGTTTTCAAAATAAGTTTGAACAATCTAATACTTAATTCGATAATCTTATAAGCTACGTTTGATAAGAGATTTTGAGGTGGGATTAGATTATTAGTCTTGTGGGGCCTACTTTAACTATTTTCTAGTGCAAACATTAAATTATGACCCATAGTTCATTGAGACTATTAATCCCCCAAAAAATAGAGGATTATGAATCCAATGGGGTTGATATATATTACTAATCAACTTCTACAATACTATTAATCCAAGGAGATTGGAATTGGATTATTAATTCCATTAAATTGAAATCTGATATTAAATATGGCCACAATATTTAAAAAATTTAAGTTACTGGAGCTAACTCAACTCGTGATTAACTCGATTAAAACTCATTTAATTTGCTTGATAAATAAATCAATATAAACTATATTTTTAAAATTAGTTAAATTTCAAGACTCAGTAATGTATTATTCATCTCGTTCAATATCCCTGTAAATTTAAACAAATGCGGTGGTTTCCAAATCTGTTAAAAGGTATATGAACGTTACAACTCTTAAGGAATCTCCCTCTCACGTTCCTTTAGAACCTCTCAACCTCACAAATCACAATCCTCCAAAAAATCCTTTCAAGGAATCTCTCTCTCTCTCTCTCTCTCTCTCTCTCTCTCTCCATGCATTTATCAAACGTGAACTGAAAACCACACAAAATA
>BRYE01000008.1:1470000-1472500 GCA_030159115.1 Actinidia arguta var. hypoleuca
CCAGCTATTATCTGTAAACTTCTGTCAATTTTGTGGTCAAGGTGATGTAATGGCCCAGCTGCACGATTTTTTTTTAACTTGGTATTCGGCCCAAGGACCGATTGATCTGGATGACCAATCCCACTCTCAACTAGCGGGGGATTTGATTAAAGTCGGGACAAAGCCCCGTATGGATTGGCCCAACTCAGGAATTGATAGCCCATAGGAGGTTCCGAACCGAAGACATTGAAAGGAGACAAACCTCCAGGCGTAGACCACCAGACCAAGATTGGAGCAGGTTTAACTAGCTAATGCCGGAGTTTTAGGTCGATGCTAAGTGGTGTTTATAAGAATCATGAAAATCATGAAATGGAAAATGAAAGGAAGTGTTGTAATTGGGTGAGAAAGCGGCTATTTTTTGAAAGTGAAGAGAAAATTATGATGAGGACATGAAAATGAGTTCAACCCACTTGAGACGTGAGGAAATGAATCATGGATAAGGGGGCAGCAACAAAAATAAGCATAAGGTTGGGTTTTAGTGCTCAGTGATGGTATCAACACGGCATGGCTGTACAAGGGTTGTGGGTAAATTTTATTAGTGGGTTAGAAAATTATAATCCTCTTTTCGAGGAAAAAAAGGAGAGAGAATGAAAGAAGAAAGAGAAGACAATAGTTGTTTTCTTTCTTTTTTTTTAGAGAAATATGGTGCGTATCATAGAAAATTATGAGATTTAGTGGTGTTAGTTATGAATTTTTTTCTTTTAGTTACAAATGTATGTACACTAAACAAAATTAGAGTTGTGAAATTTGTGGTTAGTTAAGAATTCCTGTGTTGGTTTATTTGTTACGAATATTTGCGGTTTGAATTTTTATAATTATTTTTTGTTAGCTATGAATTGTTGTAAACAATTATGAAAGTGTATACGGTACGTACCTATAGATGGGTATGTACACCATAGGCTTCCCCTCTTCTTCTTTTTTTTTGATGGACACCATAGTAGCTATGGATTTTGTGAGATACTTCAGCTAGCATTGATGTAATAAGGGCATAATGAATGTCTATTTATTCTAATATTATTGCCTATAAAAGATCAATGTCATTGGTGAAAATACAAAGATTCTGCATTCCATTTTTGAATGTTCTTGAACTGCTGAATCACAGCTTGAGCCATGAGGTGTGGTAGAGAAAAGGCAACATGCTCTGTTAGTTTACAGTCAAATTCCATGGATAACCTGAAAATATGCTTTCATGAAATCTTTATTTTCTCTATTAGGGTTCGTTTGATTGGCCGGATTAAATATGGGATTGCATTAACAATCCCTTGAAATCGCGCATCTGGCATTTGAATGCAACACTTCATGGACGGATTACATATTTATTAGACTATGAATCCCATGTTTTGTGGGATATACAATGTTTCAGGGAGGTGGTATTAGTCTGACTTCTGTTTGGTTACAATTTTCAAGATCGATTTTGCATAACACTTTTAGTTTTCAAGAATTTAATAATATCTTTCTCATATATTTTCAAAAGTTAGTTCTTTTTCGAAGAAATTTCAGAAAACAAAGTCTTGAAAATTGTCAACCAAACAGATTTCTAAAAAAACACGATGCAAAATTGATTATTAAAACATGAACCAAACGTAGCTGCCACAAACAACATATCAGACATTTGATACACTTGCATCGAGTATGGTCACTTGAAGCCATCCAAAAGATGATACTTCCTCGTCATCTGGTAATCACCCTCTCTTCTGTGTGTGTGAAGATTAATATCTAATTTGGTGATTATGTTAGGTAGGATGGAATCTCTTGGTACATGCGCACTCACATAGTAGAAGATATTTTTGCTAAAAGAAACCAGAAAATAGATATGTAAATCTTTCTCTCTTCTGTTCATATGGTGTTCCCATGTCAACCTCATGAATGGGCTTTTGTATATGTGTTTAAGTCTATGTTTGGGTCATTTGTAGTGAAACAATGTTAGGATTTGGGTGGTCTCAGCACTGCGCTGTATGTATCGTATGGAGCCTGTCTCAGTTTCAATGATGTGATCTGAATTATTCATTTTATTTTTTAGGGTTCGTCGAGTATATAACCTAAGAAAAAATTCATGTTGATTGAACATTAACAAGACTTGCTCAGATCATATTTGCATAAAAGTTTACTTTCTAAATTGTACTAGTCATTCATTTTTTCAAGAGATCATTATGATCTGATCGTGTAGATACAAATGTCGTATCAACTTGATTTTTTTTGTTGCGAACAATTTACTTGTCGAATCATGTAATGTGAACTATTCAAATCATACCTGAGGTGGGGTCCAAATGATGCGGACGGGAAGGAACTATACAAGCACTTACTCCAAATCTAGAAGGATAAACATTTTTTCTTTTTTTGTTCAGCTATAGCCTAAATTAGAAATTATTTAGTGCTCTTGAATTAAATTCTAGTGGTGTTCTAATATTAGAGTGATTGGTCTAAATAGTGGAGTCTATTATTTTTTTGTCTGGGTTATGGC
>BRYE01000008.1:1487500-1490000 GCA_030159115.1 Actinidia arguta var. hypoleuca
AGTTTAATTTGTTAAAATTAAAAATTCAAGATTTTATTTTTTACCAAAGTCAAACTTGGGTGCTTGTTGTAATTTTTCCACACATTATTTTCACTCATGAGGCCAAAATTCTCTCCTATTTACACTAATTAATTAGGGTTGCTATTAGGAAACTTTATAATTAATAGAATTGGTTGCCTTGATCTAGTCAAATTATACTTTCTTGACTGGGTTGCCAATGTAGAAAAATAGGAGATTAATTTCATTGATAAGAAATCAACTCATCTTATTCTTCTTTGGCAAATGATAATGAAAGTAGTCAACTTTTTAATATTATTGTACTTGATTAAAGTCTACTACTCATGGATTATGTCAAAAGGCTTGATTTTTATGGTCATTTTTAATTCTTCTAAAAAAAATAGAAGTTTTAAGTATTTTTTTTCTCATTTTACTGTATTTCCTTTTCCTTTCATTTTTTTTAAGTTTAAGTAAAACAGAAAATTTTGGGGGTAATTGGCCAAAAATCTCTCATATTAGTTTTATTCTAGTATAAAAATAAATTAAAATATGCTCAAAACTAAGGTTCGCAAATGTCAATTTTTCTTCCGAAGAACATAAATGACCTCAAATAACATCAAGCGACCTTGGCCTTAAATATTTTTTAAGTTATCTTCATACTAAAATAAAACTATTTGAGAGATTTTTGACCAATTATCCCATAATTTTCTTACTCTAGTTCTCAAAAAATATTTGGAAAAATTACAAAAAAGACCCTATTGTTTGACCTCAGTAATAAATTAAATCATGTAGTCTCAATTGTAACAAATTAAAAACTTTGAGTTTTGAACAAAACCAACTAATTCTTGCTAAAAAATGAAAAAATGATGGCTTTCAACGTTATTATCCTTTAATCGATACAATTAGGGCTTATTTTAAGCAAAACTTAAAAAATATAGCTTGAACATTTAATTTGAAATTGAACCCTAATTACATCGAATTTAATTAGAAATGAGCCTTAATTACATTTATAAATGCTTTTAAATGGTGTTAACTTTGAAAGATGTTGCTTTCCAAATACTGTGCTCTCCTTTAAGTGGCTTTGATAGATACCTCTGTCTCCTTGTTAATCTTAGACAATATATAGCTTATTGTGCTATTTTAATCATGTTAATTGTAATCTTTATCATGCTACAATATCAAAATGTTATAACTTAAAATATTAACTCAGCCAGGGCAGAGACACATAAGGCCCAGTGTGAGCCATGGATCCCATTGAGGTTTTAAATAGTTCACTTACACCCCCAAATTTTTGGAACTTTTTGTACATACCTAATTTTCATTGTACACGCATGACCGATTTACAAGCTTAATACCCCGTTGTCGCCTCGGTTCTTCTCGCTGTCAATGTCAATATATCTTTTTCCAGACAGCTAGGTGGTCAACCATAGGGCACAAGCGACATCTAAAGGCCACGGCACAAGCGACATCTAAAGGCCATAACATCAACCGCATGTCCCAAACAACAAGTAGATCTGCTGCTTGATCGCTGCCGCCCCAGGTCTAACTAATAGCATCTCCAACAGATGACCATTCCATATTTATTAAACATAATAGGGAGTAAATAATGAAAAATATGCTAAAAAAAACGTCTCTATGTAGCTCCCTATTTTAAGGAGTTGCTACAATGATTCTCACTTGGGGGGAGGGGGGGGGGTATTGCTCATTTTCTAAAGATAATTCATCCCCCCCCCCCCCCCCCTTCCCCTCTGTCTGGGTCTCTCACGCCTCTCTCTCTTTCTCTTGCTCATGTACCAAGTCTTCTTCAACCGAAGAAGATTTAGGGTTCGAGTATATACTCCTCTCTCTCTCTCTTAAAATCGAAACTTTGATTTATCTTCAGAAAATTTGGAAAAGAATTGTCTCTGTTGATCTTGGGGGGAGTTGAACAAAGTTGATTTTGTATATAAATCCTATCTCCCTCTGATCTCAAATGCTCACAAGGTTTGAACAAAATTTCAGAAAGGTGAATCCAATTGTTATTAGAGGGAATCATGCATTTTTTTTTTAATCAACATCAATATATAAACTGCAAATAGACATGCATATATACATAGAGAGAGAGATGAAGAGAGTTGTTAATTAAAAAATAATATTTAAATCAAATAGAGAAAGAATAAAGAGTGTTGTTGAAAGAAGTTAAAAAACCGTCCCCTAAAAACTATAAATCCCTATATTATTAAAATTTGGGGTAAGAATGCATAATATTATTGGAGATGCTCTAAGCGACTCAAGAACCTCGAGTTTTGTTTGATCACTGCTACTCTAAATGAGGGCTATTTCTTTTTGATCTTTAAAATTATGTTTGAAGATGGGAACTTTTCTTTGTTAGTCTTTTTCAAATTAGGAAACTGTAAAATAAAATTTACAGACTAAGTATACAGCTCTAGATAACATGTGCAAAAAAGTACTTCTGTTTCTAGATATTCAACCCCACTACATAAGAATTATGGCTCTGCCCAGC
>BRYE01000008.1:1542500-1552500 GCA_030159115.1 Actinidia arguta var. hypoleuca
GAACTCCAATTTTATAATAATATTAGCTATTAGTATTTTTAAATTATATAGATTCATCACTTCAATATTAAAATTAGTATTATATTTCGTATATAGATTACGAATTCTATGTTTTGCATGTACATTTGCTTCTCCAAAGTAAAAATCATACATCTGTCCTTACCTTTATGCACAAGATCATATTAAAACAGTAGTGAAGCCAAAACGATGAATTTAGGAACGGCAAAATAGTTTGAAACAAAATTAGGGCAATCCCTTAATTAATAAATGTGATAGCAATGATAGCCTTAATACAACTATTTAAACACATACGAACATACAAAGTATAATTATGTTAGATTTAATACGCACGATCAAAATAAATGATGGAGCTACAAAGCGCTTAGTGAATAGAATAGAGTGTAAAAGAAGAAAAAAGTGAGATTAATAGACTTGTAAACCTTAAAAGATGCAATTGCAAAGCTTTAATGAAAAAATGAAACAAAAAGAGGGGGAGGTATAAAAGATTTAAGGCATATAGGAAATTTTAGAATGAAAAATTGAGAACGTATATACTAAATATAAAGTACAATTATATTGTGTCAAAATTTGAGAAGTGGCACGTGCCCCTATTGAGCATTCATTGGCTTTATCCCTCATAGGATCGAAGACAAAGCCAGAATTCTTATATAGTAGGGTAAATGTTTAAAACTATACATGTACTTCTTCATATAAGATATCTAAAACCATCTACTTAGTCTGTGTAAATTTTAAATTAGAGTTGTCTTAAATTAAAAAAGTCTAGGAAAAAACTTTCATCTTTAAACATATGTTTAATGAAGAACGAAAAGAAATAACTCTCGCTCAAATCACAATAATCAAATAGGTTACTTGAGGTTGCTAGGTCGCGTAGCTACCACCAATCAGACCAACCGCACGCAGAGAAAAATCAGCACAACCGGTTATCGCTTGTGGTTTGTAATTGATGTGGTAGATTCTAGTTGTCTAGCCAAATGTATCTTAACTTCGAGAAAGAGAAGCCGAAGCGAAAAGGGGATTTTTAGCCTTGTAAATCAATTGCCAGTGTAGAGCGGTAGATAGAGTATGAGAAGAAAAATAGTCTTACGCTTTTATAATAAGGGCTAAATAGGTAAATAAAAAATATAAAAGGGCAAAACAAAAAATTATAGAAAGGCAAACTTATAAAAAGTCCCAAAATTTCAGTGATTTAACTTCGTAAGCACGGTGGGTCTATGGGTTCCACAGGTTCTTACGAGCCCCCGCTCTTAGGAGAATTGCATTTCATACCTGTAAGACTATATTTAGATCAAGAATTAAATAAGATATTTGTAAAGAGAAAAAAAATATAAAATAAAGACATAAGATTAAGTATGAACTTTGGATTTTTTAACTTTTTTATCATTTTTCTTTATTAAATCTTTGATCCAAACGCAAATTAAGATTCAAAAACCAACATACACATGGACGGAGTTGTGCTTCGACCGTTCGACCGTAGGGGACCATGGTCCCCAGCCCCCTACTTCTTCCATAATCCCTAGTATACTATCTACATTTTTATATATATTACATAAATATAATAAGGTGGCCCCACTAACTCTGATGTCTGCTCCCAATCTTTATCATGGCCCCCTTAAAGATGAAATTCTGGTCCCGTTTGAAAATACAAAAGTTATTTGGAATGGAATACATGTATGTTTACATACTCCCGTGCAAGAGAAATTATTCAATACCCTAAGTATTGCTCTTCCTCTCATATGAAATACACAATCCGGTACATCCACTAAGAAAATTAATTTTAGTTATCAATACTATTATATAAAGGCAACACAAGGAGCATTTGTTGACTCTTAGGCCGTGTTTGTTAACCGGGTAGAGGGAGGGGATTGGGATTAATAGTCCGTGGGCCCCCTAATGTCGTATTTGGTTTGTCCTATAAACGGTCGGACTAATAGTCCGATGGTATTGTTAATACCCCAAATGGTGGTATTGTTAATACCACGGGGGACATGGTATTAACAATACCACCCTACTCCATGGGTTCAAATTGATAAAATTACCCTTGATATTTGTATATTTGTGTAATTAAAGGGTAAATATGAAATTTCATAAAAAAATTCCATGAATTTTTAGACATTATTACCACATTACCCTTGATATTTAACAATTTCACTGTCCAATCCCATGCAAATCAAACAAGAGGTTGGACTACCCCACCTCATTACCAATTCTTACTCATTATCAATCTCAATCCCATCTCATTACTAATCCTGCTAATCCTGTCACACTTATCAAACGAGGCCTTAGTGTAGACCTTTTTTTGAAGCTGTGTCACAATTGTCAGCAATGAAAAAGGTAAAACAGCTAACTACCCACTTTCTTTTCCGTCTAAAAAACCTTGCCTCACTTCTTCCCTTATAACAATTTCTAAATTACTGTATTTTTTTGTACTTCACACACACACACACACACACACACACACACTGACTCTAAGGGCAGAAACCCGTTATGACCATTTGAAATTTTCACTCTTTAAAATTCGAACTCTAATGGCGCGCTGATTTACATACTTTGGTGCACCAAATGGCTCCTTCAAATTATACTTTGCACCCTACTAATTGTGTTACATCTATTTAGGCTCAGTTCCGCCTAGGTTTGTTTAGATTTTTTAATTGTTTTGTTTTTCGAGTTTTTTTACTGTTTAATCGAAATCTTAAATTTTTTTCATTCCTCTTGACGAGAGAAACTCGAAAATATATATAAAAAAAATATTCAAGCTTGAATAAGAATTCATTTTAAAAAAATAGCTAACTTGTCAAATAAAAGTACAACTTTTTCCAAATAAAATAATTATTTTTGTATTTACTCCTCTCATCAAGAGAAACAAAAGTTCGTGAAATTTTTTTTGTAAAGACAAAAAACTCAAAAACTAAAGCAACAAAAAACAAAAACTAGGTCAAACTCTGACTTAACCTATTAAACTTTGGTCACGTGTTAATATGGCCCTTCCGCTCATTTGTTATTCAATAAAATAGCAAAAAAAAAGGCAAAAGCAGTTCCAATTCTTGGTTTTGCTATGCTTGAGCCAAGCCCCAAACCTATCAGTGCAAAAAACCTGGTGTGTTCAGTTTTTTCTCTAGTGGTCGGGGGTGGGGGTGGGGGTGGGGGTGGGGGAAAAGAGAGAAAGAGAGAGAATTTGTCTCTGAACTATGGGTAAAAAACACATTCCTAACAAAGAGGTAAAATAAATTTTGGCCACCTATGGAAAAAGGTGGGATGATTATCCCAACTGCAGAGATTACTTGACGGTGAGAGAAGAAGAGATTAATACAATATTAAAATGAAGTATAAACAATTGCAATAGTTACAAACCATAATTGCTAATTGATAAGAAGAACCAAGATTCAACTGCTAAAAAAAGCGTATCTGCGTTTAAATTCCTTTCTAAACCAACTATTGTTTAGATGGCAGAAATCTTTAGGTGAATGAGAACGCCATTTCAAGTCCCCGTGATTCTAACATTTGGATGAGATTAGAATGGGAAAGTTATTTCCAATTGCCTATCCGAACCGGAATAAAATTTCCAAAATAAGAAATTTGATTCTCTTTCCAGCTCAATCCAAAAAACAAATAAGTTTCCAAAATAAATATTTCATAAATAAAGTTCTTGAATTAATCTAAACATTGCATAAGATTACAGTCATCCAAACAAAACCTCAGGAACACAGACGATGGATCAGCCATCTAAAGATAAAAACTTAACAAAAAAAAAAAAGAAAGAAAGCCATCCAAAGCTGAAAACAAAGACTCTTTACACCTGTTCCAACTAGCAGTCGGGGTACACGCGACGCATACACAACCCAAATTGCTCTTCAACAGTTATCTATTTTTTATATGTACTAAGTTTATATCAGAACAGTATATGTCCCATGAGTCATCTTTCAGTGTCTATTTGGATTGTTTCATTGCATTCTTTGACATAAACCTGAAGGAAATACACTATATGAATAACTAAAAAATAATGTCAACTTCTAGAGTAAATGAAAATTTTGTAAATATGTTACCTCGTTGCAGTCGTACACAACTCCTTGTATGCTTTTATATTTTCTTTCGATCATTGCCTGAAAAACTGTGCAATATCTACGTAAGCCCAATTTAATTGTATCCGAGTGTGTTACCATGTCTTGAACACGTATGTTTCCACTGGTAATGAATTTATGTTAGAAAGCGAGAGAATGACGCTATATTGTAATTCAACTGTAATCCTTGAGTTTACAGATGATGTACCTAAAAGTTGTTTCTTCGTCATCCAATAGGTAACATCGAAAAGTCATTTCCTGACTGCTAATTTCAAAAAGCAATGTCATTATGTGTTTAATTTTTATTACTACTTCCAAAATAAGTACAAATGTGTTATGCATACCTTTACTTGAGAAGGATCTGGATTCTCTAAGTTTAGGGTTAAACTGCACGAGACAGTCTGATTGATGAGATAGTGACACGTCATCAGCTTGCCAAAAGAACGACCCAGATCTGTCCGCAATTGAGGAATTCAATTTCTAAATGAAACTAAGTCATTTTCGAATAGACAAACCAGTTCCAGAATTTTGTCTGGCCATTTCATTGAGCGCCGAAATTTCATCCAACCCACCTCAAGCCCAACCCACCCACCCTCTCTCTCACACACCAAAATGTCCCTATCTAAATCCTAGGTTGGAAAGAAAACATTAATGGAGATGGAAGCTTGAGCTACTGGTCAAAAAATTCCCAAACCTAGCACAAAACACGTTATCAGTTCTGCCAAATAGCCAAGATAAGAAACTAATTTTATTCAGCATAAAAGCCCAAATTTGTTGCCTTGTGTGATTTCAACTCTCAGACCAACAAGACCTCCCCAGATTGTTTTCTGTGTGATTTCAAGAATGGAAGGGCGGGATTTGAGAGGGGTGGAAGAATCTGTATGCAAAGGCAAAATTGAAATATGAATTTTGGGATTTTGGCTTTGCAGATGGAGATGAATGAAAGGGTCAGACTGAAATACAGGAACTGAAACGGCGTCTTCTTTTGGTCTTCGAAGACGATGTAGTTTCATTCAGAAATTGAACTCCTCAACTCCGGACAGATCTGGGTCGTTCTTTTGGCAAGCTGATGACGTGTCGCTATCTCATTAATCGGACTGTCTTGTGCAGTTTAACCCTAAACTTCCGAAGCCAAATCCAATGAGAACTCCCATCCAGGACTATAAATAGATAACTGTCTTACCTGTATTGAATTTGGAAACATTCATGCAATTAGTACAACCAATTTTTTTTTTGCATATATGGCAAAAGACTTTGGAAATGGAAACCTTTACTGTAATAAATCTGAACCTAACTTGATAAAGCTGAAAAGCATTACCTGTGTTCTTTCATTGGTGTAATCATAATACCGCATCGCTTGCTCACCTTTATACACAGTCCCCCAAGATTTTATTAGTCGGAGCTTTCCAATTATTCCTACATTGCAGAGTATGCTCGCATTGATATAAATAGAGAATTGATACAAACAATAATGGCTATATGATCACATACTTCTTCTATTTTAGGGCTCAATAATCATTCGTTATTCAATCAAAATACTTTTTTTTGGCCAAACGTAAGAACAAACTTAATTGAAAATACTTTTGAGAAATTAAAATGGTAATAAAAATATTAAAGTCTTGTACTGTATTTTAAGTTATTTTGATTGCGATTTGCAATCTCCTAGGCAACAAATAGAGTATCATTATAGACAAGTTCTTGTGTGCATGCCATTTTGAGAAAACGTATGATATAAGAAACTGCAAGCACAAAAGAAAATATGATGACATTTGATTGCAATTTACAAGCTTTTAGACACTTAATATTCACTGTGGCAACATTTATTGCGTGCACACCATTTGGAGAAATAACAAAACATGATATAAATAAAAACTCGAGCATAAAAGAAACTACAATGACATTCAATAGCGATTTACAAATTTCTAGGCAATTGAACATCACCACAAACATTTCTTGTGTGCACACCATCTTGGGCAGGAACAAATCCCTTCCCCACCAAAACCTTTGTTCTTTGTTGTGATGTCCCCTTGATACACTAGGGGTATTTGTTCAGTTTTGGTGTAACCTTTTCTGTTGAAGCTATGTCATACCAAGAAGGGCAAATATGGTAATGCAAAAGAACTACTTTCCATTTATTGTTAACAACCCCACTTTCTCAGCTCATTTCAATTTCCAAACTGCAATCTTTTTCTTGTTGCAAATGACCCAACAATACAATAAACCGTGCACACTTTATAAGATTTGCTCAGATGGAATATTAACAAGCTTGAGCTTTAACCATGTCGGCAGTTTCGTCTGTGAGATCAAACACAACTATCCAGCTGAGGCAAACTCAAATATGATTATAATCTATAATCTGATGATCGAGATTTCTTTTTCGGTTTTTTCGATTCATCCCTAGAATTGAATACCTCAATCAATAATTGTTTTGTATCCTAGTTACATACCAAATCTCGAATTGCTGCGATTGAGCTATATTAAGTTATATTATAGCTTAGTCTCAACTATGCTCACTAGTAACTACTCAAGCACTATCCCGATATCAGAAGAAAGGTGAGAGAGCTTATTACCAAAGTACTAATATTTATATAATATGTAAATGACAAATTTGTCCAATAAAACGCACAAATATTATCTTTGAAAAGAAGATTCGACCTTCATACTAACAGCTCAATTCACCTAAAAAGGCAAGGTAGTACATACTACATTCCAACAATGCCCATACAATCCACTATCACTGTGTTCTGCTTACTGGTTCAAGCGCTTTGACAGTGACCACACTGTTTCCTCTGATAACCTGCAAAAGAAAAGTGACGCCACTTTCGAACTTGGGATAGTTGGGAGCACAATTATAAAATCCAGAGTTCACTATTCAAAAAACAATTAATTAATTGATTGTAAAGGGTTTAATAGCAGACACCCACCACCATGCCTATATCAGTTTGCTCATTCCCATTCACCTCGAGAGTGTTATCAACCACAAGATTCATGAACTGATCAAAACCACGAAGTGTCCCTATCACCATCCAATTTGCCTTCAACTTGACTGCAATACAGAATACCAGATTAAACAATTACACAAAGGTTTTCACAGTGAGACTATAAAATTATGAAATTTACCCATGCAAACAGGCCTAGATAAGAAAACTCATGTACTCAATGGTGATTGAAGCTGCGTGTACACATTGAACGAACTCCATAGTAGATTCCTTGAATATTTCGTGGATAAACTTCTTCCTTGTATATTGAATTCTCAACATCAAAAGAAGGACAAAACAGTTGTTAAGTTTCTGCAACTAGTGTCAATCTAGCCCTTCCTGGTGTTTGACTCTCTGTGTGTGTGTGTGTGTGTGTGTGTGTGAGAGAGAGAGAGAGAGAGAGAGAAAATGCAACCGTGTCAAAACCAAAGGCTAATATGTGAGCATTAAAAACCAACCGACATTCTAAGGTCGAAAATGAAATCTGTCATAAAAAAAAATTGCGAATTCTTCATTCTTCCTTGATGGGAAGGTGAAGAAGGAAAAAAGCAAGATCTCCATATCATGCATCTGGACATAAACACATTAAATAGGGCATAGGGGTCTCATGACAGGTAGTTGCGGTTGATTTTAGAATGATGGTATAAATAGACATCATGATGCAATGAAGCATAAGTATGATACATCAAGCAGGAACATAGAAATCCTACCAGCAAATACCAAAAATCCAAATGCAACACAGAAAACCTTAATTTCCCACCTAATTGCATATGAAAATATAGATAGATAGCACATAACCAAATTCAGGGTCTTAGGCAAATTCTGGTTCTTAGGCTTGATTAGGCATATCACTTTGCAAACGAACAATGTGACGGTGTGACCAAATATCAATTGACCAATTTGTATTCCTGATAAATGCATGACAATATAAACAGAAAGACTCGGACTAACAATCTAATGCCTCCACTAACAACTTGGCTTGAATCTTGCATCAACTAAGTTGCATCGTTTTTGAGGCGTCAAACTAGATAGCCTTGACCTATAGATGGGTATATTCATGGATTTTGAGCACAGGAAAACGTTTTCAAATTTTGGTGTGATGTTAAATTCTCGATTTGTTTGAGGGAAATATCTCAAAAGTAACTCAGAATCAACGATACAGTGTTCTAGGATTTATCATAGAAACAACCCAAATACAAGCTAAATGTCCACAAAGAAACTATATTACATCTCCACTTACACCCCAAAAATAAACAAACGCATTCAATTATTTGCTATGAACTACCGTACAAAATTACTCAATCCTCATAGTGTTTCAAATCGTACTTTGTTCTCTCAACTTAGTATTAGTTTTTACCTAAAGAATTCCCACTTCTCAGTTTCTTCATATATTCCTAACTTTGAAATTTTTAAAATAAAAAACATAATTAAACTCCTGCCTTTGTACTACTGGATGAAGCCAGATCTTAAAATTTTGTAATCCAACCTCCATTGACTGCACAAAATTATCTCGACCAGTTTTTCTTTCTCTTTTCTTTATTGTTACCATTTGCCAGCATCAAGCTAAGCTTGGCATTTCCTAGAGCCCTAACCACGTGTTTGTCTTCTAATTAATCACTAACAACAAAAAATAACATATCCAAACACGGAACATTTCCAAATATTAATATCACAACCTTTCAAACTGATGACCGACAATGTAAATTAATAACCATGCAACAAATTACACAGTACCAATCCATGGAAACAAATGCAACAAAAAAAAGACCTCAACTTCACAACTCTGTTGTTTCACTTCACAAAGAACACAAAACCCACACCTCAACTAACTAAACTATTCTCTAAATTAATCATTAATTGGTAATTTCTACTGGTTTATGTTTTTTTCTCGTAATAGAACGAAACAAATCCGTGGAAACAAATGCAACAACAACAAAAAATTAACTTCACAACTTAGTTGTTTCACTTTCTAACCAACAAAAAACCCAGATCTCAACTATGTTCACTATTCTATAAATTAATCATGACATCAAGAAATCTAGTTATTTTAACCGTTTTACGTTTTCTGAGTCACCTAAAAAGTATAGATACTCGTGTAAGGGAGTAATTGAGCCCAAAAACAGTCAAAGAACATAAGTACGGAGAATAAAACTTACTCTGCAGTTTCTTGTCCATGTACCTGTCAACCAAAATAAACAAAAATTAGCAAAAACGAAAGAGTAAAAGAAACCCCATAACAAGAGAGAGAGAGAGAGAGAGAGTGCTTACTTCTTGAGATCTGGAGGCTGACCCGACCTGCTCATGGTTAAACGCGTGTGGGGGGGGGTGGGGGGGGGGGGGGAGGGAAGGAAGGAAGGAAGGTGTTTTGGGGGATAAATTTTTTTCTGTCGTGTAACTTGTACCCAAATTAAGTAAAATTTATTTATATTTTTTGACTCACATCGCAGAGAAAAACTAAAAATACATTTTTTTTTATTAAAAAATTTATTGAAGACAAAAAAAAATTTATAATTATTCTAATTTAAAAATTCTAATGTGTTCATTTGTATAATACATAATTTTTTTCATCCATAATTTATAACATATGTGGATGTATGATTCACATTATAACCATTTTCAAAGTTTAGATTTTAATATATTTAAATTAAAATATGGGAAATGAAAGTATAAATTAAATGAAAATACGAGAGTGTAAAATGAAAATTACCACAAATAAAAAAGAGAACAAAAGAGGGTGTTATTCTTTAGCAATAAGATTGGGAATGGAAAAAAAATCCAAAATTTATAAAACTGGTTTGAGGAAGTTTCAATAGGGTATGGACAAATTTGAGAGTAAAAATAGATACGTAATATCATAAATCACAGTAACGGATACAGAATTTTAACTTTAAGAGTGCAAAAAAAATATGTGAGCTAGGAGTTGCACTCTCTTATTATTCAAAATGG
>BRYE01000008.1:1555000-1565000 GCA_030159115.1 Actinidia arguta var. hypoleuca
CCTAAAACCAATTAGCAATAAGTGAAGTAGCATATAGATTATATATGATAAGCTTGGGTGGTTTAAGTAAGCAACGTGGGATTAACACTTCTAACAAGCCATCTTCCTTCAAATTATTTGCTTGAATGTGAACTTCTAGAGGCATTGCAAAACGTATATTATCGAATCATGCTTACTCAAGCTCAAGTTTGAGCTTGACTTGTTACAAACCTTTTGGCTCATGGCTTCATGAAGCCAAACCCAAGATTGACTTATTTTTTAGATCAATTTTACAAAGTTGAGTATAAAAGTCAAGCCAAACTTAACTAAGGCCACATTTGACTTCGGTCATCTCATGTAAAAGGCTCAACTCTAAGAATGACCCCTGGAGCTAGACCCCCCAAGAGTCATTCCTTAGTGGGTGCCACATAGAAGATCATTCAACCATGTAGCATTAAGTTGTTGACTCGCACATTGGTGGTGCACATACCCGTAGTTTAGATATTAAGTATGGTTCACCAAGGCCTAGAAGGCACCAACATTTTTGCTTAAACACCCAGATGGCTGGCCATTTGAGAAGGTTTGAACTTGAGAACCCTAGGTCTTTGCCATCAAAACAACTCACTTTGTTGTTCATCTCATGTGAGTACAAGTATAAACGCCTAAAATCAACCATAGAATGTGATTGACTGGAGCAATGGTAAAAATGATAAGACACTTTTAAGACTCATGGCAGGTTATCAACCAGCAGTAGTTTCACAGCATAGCCGTGTGTCCTCTATACCACTTCAAATTTGAGTGAAACAAACCGCTCGTTCTCATTGCTGAGATGAGGTCAATCAAAGACTACAGAATTTTAGTCCAGTCTCGCTGAGCTTGAGCAAGATCAGAGGTTAATTGAACCACATTCAATCGCCTCCAAAATCGGCAAGTCTCTACTTGCCTTGCCTACACCCTTAAACCTTGACCTAAAATCACGTTATCCTATAGATCTATTTATTATTTATACATATGAATATAAAGGTGGCCTTCTCAAATTTGACATAGCTCCTGAAGCCACATCCAAGTGCAAGTACTAGCTATTTACAACAATAAAAATTGTATGGAATAATTTCACTTACCTGCCAATGGTTATCTACAAAGTCGGCTATCTCACGCACTTGATTTCTGAGTTGAGACTTTGAAATGGAGGGGAACTTCTGTTGCAACGATTCTACCACCTTGTTAATACCCTGTGAACATGATTGAATTGCAGATACCTGAAAGATAGTTTGAATTTGTTTGAGCCACAAAGCAGAGCATGCTCATAAACTAAAAAGATGCATAACGAAAAGAAGAGTGTACTCATAGCATTATTCAAGACTACAACTAATTTAAAGGTTTCAAACTTAACAAGGTGACTAAACATTCTTTGAAGCATTATATATCATTTGCATCAGGCTATTTGCATCCCCAATGAGGAAAGATTTTTGATATCTGCTGAAAAAAGAGTACTTACAATCTGAGGTAAATCTGAATCAGATAGAGCGGGTGTAGGTGCCACTGGAATGGTGCAGTCCTTGCTATTTGTTGTGCATGTGTTTTGATCCTCTTCTCGGACAGTAATATCAATTGATATCTCTATAGTTGGGCCACCAGGGAACAAACACATGCTTAGTGCTTGCAGACACATCTGTTCAAGTTTTGGAGTAACAGAGAGCTCTTCAGTCATTAACAATGAGGCCTTTTCATGCATTAAATTCGATATAATCAATGGCTGATTCTTCCGAAGAGCACGCTCAGTCAAGTTGTGTAAATACTTCTGCTGTCGAAGCAATACACACATGTCATCACTCTCCAACTCCTGCTCACAACCAGGTAACCGCTCGGTCTCCTCAACTAAGCAATGGAATTCTTTCCTATCTACTTGTACTCCCTGCATGCAGAATTTTAAAAGTGTTACAGATTGAATGACTTTCAGGCTTTCTAATCATATATAACACATGATAAGACAGTTGGCTCTTAGAAAGAGTGTTCTCTGAAGCTGTTTTAGAAAGTAAATAGGCACTTTATAACTATGAGCACTCAAAGTTTTAGTATTTCTAAAAGAGCACTGCTACACAAAAGTGTAAACTCAGGCCAAAGCCCAATACTTGCACAGTAGTGATTGGCTAGCACATGGGGCCCATCGAATAACAACCAATCAGTGGAAAGCCCAATGTTGCGTTTGGTTTAGATTATCATCTGCAAATCATTTTCTGCTCTAAAATGCTGATCATCCTATATAGAGATGATAAATTAAATGGCTAAAAGGTGAAAATTTTCAGAACACTAATCTTATTATGTACCTGTGGCAGGTATTTTTGAACAGTTTGAGTTGTGAAAATACTAGAATTTTGTCTTTGCAAGATCAACAAGTCAGTAAGCATAGTTCCATCAAAGTTTGTGTTGTTGCTGCAGTGATAGTCTTTCTGAACAGTTTGGGCTTTGTGAAGAACAAGTGTTTTATGTATACAGTGTTTATTTATACAACATAAGTGCCATCATTTTGCTAAAAGATAGGCAGACCTCGAGGGCAAGGAAGAAAGGCAAATTTATCTCTTAAATGGAAAAGATTTTCATAAAAATTAAACCACCCATAAACCACAGAAAAAAAAATTATGGAAAAAGAAAATAACTCAAAACATCTACAAATTTTGTTGAAGTTCACAAAAAATGAAATACAAAGGAACTAAGGACTCCATTTGTATGTAGTCATTTCAAATATGATGTAACTTAATGTGATACTAGTTCTTAAAAATGCTTAACTGCTGATACAGATCCTTAGATCAACATGATATCAAACTTCATTTAATATAGTGAAGTCGAACAACTATAAAATCAAAATGGTAATATAGTATGCAGGTTTAAAACCATAAAAGTACCTCATTTTCTGAGAGATATCCATCAGGTACAAAGAAGCCATCTTCGCTATCTTCTTCGTAATCAGCTCTTGAAATCCCTTCCTCCAAATTTTCCTCTTCGTCATCTTTATCACAATCCGATAAGCTTTCACCAGGTTCCTCCTGAAACAATGAAATGTTAGTTGTAGACATCCTTACAACCACTGTAAATGAGTAACAAATTCAGATATACCTCTTCCCATTCTTCATCACTATCAATATCATAATCCAAATCTGGATCCTTCCTAAGAGGTTGTCGTGGTCTAATGACCTTACTGAAAAGACAAGAACATGAAATCAATATGATGTACCAAATAACCCCATGTAGTCAAAACATTTGTACATATCCCACAGGTATTGGTAGATTATAGGGGCAAACTTGCTAACAAAAGGATAAGGAGTGCATTACATTGAAATGCAAAACAGGAATTTAGAACCATATACCTTAAACATTCATGGAAAAGTAAAAGTATAAAAGGCCAAACCAATATACATTACTGAAAATGAAAGGAACTAAGATGAAATATCACTCCTATATATTCAAGATATGGTGATTGGGCATCTAACCAACAATGTCTCATGAGATGATTGTAATTATATTGAATAGTTAGGGTAAACACAACAAATTGTAAAGTGGAATATCACTTCTCCACATATCATAGCCAGATCATTAGGGCAGTGCAGGCACACAACTCATAAGCCAGCTCTAGATAGTAGATACCCATAACTTTGCCTTGTGCACCATGTTATCACCTTGAGACAGAAGGTGAGAGTGTATGCAAGTTGCATCTCACATAGGCCAGATCAATTTACTTGGGTAAGGCTTCATTGAGACAGAACGTAAAAGTATTGGGGAAATTAAGGTGACTACTATGCTGAAAGCTTAAAGAAACATTAACTCAAGAAACAAGTAATTTACCTTTTCTTAGGACAAATACCATAAAATGCAGGTCTATGGCTCTTATCAAATTGCAACAACTGCTTACTCCTGTATTGCCTTTGACTGCTGGAAACAGAACTATCTGCATTAGTATCACATGAACTGCCATAAACTTTTATTTCACCCCATCCATCATCGAGCTTCTCTATGGTCAACTCATTATCATGGGTCGGCCATCTCTTTGTACTTAGCTTGAGTTTGTTGATTGCTTCTGTCTTAGGCTTTCTTCGTATGCCCCAATGCTGTTTCCTGTTTGATCGAATTGCCAGACCCAAGGAACGCCAAGAAATCAAGTGTGACCTGCAAATTTAACAAATAGAGATTATGGACTTGTGGAAACCAAGATTGACAAATTCAAAAGAACAAGGGAGCTGACAAAAAATAAAAGAAAACCTACTTGTGAATATCCTCTGCAGTAATGTGATCTTTTAGTGAAAGAGCCCGGTCCATTGACAGAGTTACTGATCCAGGCCTCTTTTCACTTCCCTTGGAGGGCGAATCAGACATTGCTGCTTTTGTTGAAGACTGGTCATTCTGGCAAGTTAAATTATTCTTGCTTCTTTTAAGAAAACGCTCCATGATTGATGCTTGCTTTTTCAAGGACTGTTGCTTCTTTTGTTCAGCTTCTTCCCTCTCCCTGCGTCGTTGATCTTTCTCTGCTTCCTCTTGTCGCCTTTTCATCTGTTTCTTCCATTCAGATTCTTCTTTTTCGCGGCGTTTTTCCTCTTTTTCTGCCTCTTCTTGCAACCGCTTTAGCTCCTTTTCCTGCAACACCATCAAAAGTTCAGAAAACATAAAACCAGTAAACTGATAAAGGTTTTAAACTATTATCCCAGCAACAGGGCTACCCAGATATAGCTCACGGGGACGATAATTGACGCTATATGCCAAAAACGCAATAGAATATTTTCCTAATTCTTAAAATTTATAAGACAAAAGATCTAATGATAAATTATTGACCATCAACTCCTCTAAAAGCTTAAGTTATTAGCGTAGGGTCTTTGGTTAATGGATGCTGCAATTAGCTTTTCTAAGGAGTTGTATCCTGGCTTGGAATGAATGCTGATTTAATATGTTTGCACTCTGAGGGTACAAATTAAACAAATGTTTGTTATTTAATTATTTAATTGTCAGAAAAATCAAACAAGCTATTCGGAAATTTATGGGAACATGGTTATCATTGTTGAAAGGAGAGAAACAGATGCTGAAAATATAAATAATTAAAGTTACCCTTCTCTCTAATTGAGTTGGGGGTCAATAACTTATGTTGGCATTAGAGAACAAATCACAAATTCAAACCTCACCTCCTACCTAAAAATAAAACACTTGCACGTGGTTGACCCGCTTATGGAGTAGAGCTTGGTCACACGTGAGGGGACATGTTGAGAATATAGACAAAAAGTATACATATACTCACACTTTGCAACTTCTCTTTTTTAATTTCCCGATCCAACCTTCTTTTCTCCTTCTCAGCTTCTCGTTTATCTCTGGCCAGTTTCTTGATTAGCTGTTTCTCTCCTCTTTTTGCTTCCTTGTCGGCCCTAGTAAAATGAATAAACTACGATTAAAGAACATAAAATAAAGCAACGAACTACCCCATAGAAGTCCAAAAGTACATACATGTTGGCAATATTTTTCTGCTCCATACTTTTCACTAACAAGCGGATATCTGCCTCGATTAAAACTTTACCCAGCCTTTCTGATGCTTTTGTGAGATCCTTTCTATGGTTCTGGTGATTCTCCAACTTCTCCAATACAGTTATCATTTCTGAAATGAACCAAACAATTATTAACCAACTGTACCACCAAGTAAAAATATTCATGTATGATAGAAAAGTGCTTGTTCAACCAGATTATGCATTTGTAATACCAAGTCACAACAGGGACCACCAACTAAAATTTGGTAACGGTTTACCAGATGAGAGAGGAAGCACTCCATTCAAAGAAAATATTATTGCGAAATCCTGACATACGAGCAGCGCATACTGAACATTAACCGCATACCCTCATCCAAAGCCATCTACAGATAAACTGATTTCACCGGTGGTTCTGATTGGTATCAAGCAGTTCATTAACTCTGATTGGTTCTGGAGCCTTATCTGAAATCAACCCCGGCCGACAGTCTTATATATTCCTTCTGGTGTCACAACAATATCGACGAGATCCATTTTTGTTATATTGATGGATATCTGATGAACAAGTGATTTCAATCTCTTCAAAATTTTTGTGTTTGGGTCCTCAAGACAAACGCAAGATAGCAAGCCTTGTTTCTGCAAGGCTTCAGCACAGTGGGTTGATGTGGAGATGAAGATACAAAATATACTGAAAGGTGGGAGAGGGAGCCCAAGGCTAAATCACAAGACTACCCTCCTTTAGTATTACTAAGAAGCTACTGACCTGCGGCATTGAAATGAGAAGATGAGGTAATTTGGTCCTACAAATGGGGGAGGTTGCTAATGACTAATGGCACTCCATTGGCAGGAAAATTGGCAATTCCCTTACATAGGTCAAGATGCACCCAATAGCTGCATCATCTTAGTCCCAGCCTTGTGTTCGTACGTCCCAATATAATCACCAAATTTGTCATGAATAAAATTACCAACATAAATTAATTTACAAGGTGCTTTTACAGCTAAACCTGCAATATACTTAAAAAAAATGAGCACAAGGCGATATTTCAGGAAATACATTCATACTTACCAGACACAGCAGTAATCCTCTCATGGATATTTTTACGACAAGTCCGCCGAGTCTTCAGTGTTCCACGCACAGATTTTGGCATTAACTTTAAGTCCCTTGTCTACATTCAAAACAACCATAGTTCAAGTGTCAAAATTGAGCCAGACAATGCCCGTTGGAGAACAGTAAAAACACATGCAATGGGAATTGGGGAAAAGATATAATATTTCCAACAGTGCTTTTAAAGCAAATGCGCAAGCGAGGCGTACGTCTCGAGGCGTTGGAGCGTAAGCATTTATAATTTTAATGTTTTATATTTAATAAAAATATTAAATTGTTTAGAAAATTCTAAATATGAATGTGAATAACAAAAGAAACTAAATAAAATTATAAAATCTCCTCTAATCCTATGTGTGAGTGTGGGTGTGGGTGTGTTTATATGTTAATACAAGTATATGGTTAAAGTTCTATTAATTTGATAAGCTAAAATTATATCTATATGTCAGTTCTACTTCATACGAATATTTAAAAACAATCATACTACATATCAATTGTGGTCGGATGAATTCAGTCAACTCTCTACTTCTCTCTTACTTTATTTATTTAAGTTGTATAACTAATACATGTCTTTATTTCAAACATTCTCCCAAATGGTCACTTCTAACATTTGTTCCCTAGATTTAGTCTCATCCGTTTTGTTCGATTTTTTTCATTTGGGGGGCCATTTTGTTTCAAAGTTGTGTAAGCCTCATATGAAATGCGTAAAAAAACGCAAAAGGCATGCATTGGGCGAATGTCCCAAGGATAAGGCTTACGCCTTTTGAGGGTAGTGCACAAATTCAAAAGCCTCAAAGCGTTATTGAGATGCCTTGCCAGCTTGCCTTGATGTGAGTCTCAACTAGGCCTTTGAAAACACTGTTTCCAATAACAGCTGTAAGTTGGAGAGCGGTTAAGATGCTTCTATTCAAGTAAAATCATAAGCTGAAAATAGTAATTACTCAATATACATAGAACAACATGAAACAAATCCCAAATAATTTCAGTCAATTGCAATAAAGCCAAAAATGAAATACATACATAAATACACCCAAAAAAGAGCTAGAAACTAACAAATCCTAAAGATAGATGATGATCACATGTCTAGGAAAACATCAAAGACATTATATAGTTGAGGGGAAAAAATCACAAGTAAATTGATTACGAGAAAAAATATGAGTAAAATCACGAGTAAATTCATCAACAAATGGTGAATTCATGTACATTGGAAGTTGGACTCACCCAACCAATGTTGGCAAAAAGGCCAAGATACAAAATCTAATTAAGGCGAAGAAATGGCAAAATGACAAACAAAATACGGGCATACCAAATAAACATGGTAAATTGAGAATAAAAAAAGGATGGAGTAAAATAATCATGCACAAGCCAATATAAACAAAGGCTTCAGATGCCCATCACACCTTGTAATCAGGAAACAACGAAAAGCAAAGATATCCGTACTCAGTAGATGCATCAATAAAGTTGAATGACAAAGATATAACATAACTAAAAAAAATGACTTGCAAGAACCCAATAAACATGGTAAATTGAGAGGAAACGCCAAATAAACATGCAAAAGAGGGAAACTAAAAAAAGACTTAAGATACACAGCAGATATTTAAAACTAAAAAACATCAGATAGGAGAGGAAATATGGCAAAAAAAATGCTTCAAATAGTTGGAGAAGAACAAGATTCAATAAACCCATGAAGTTTTAATCTTAAAAAACACAATCTTAGAATTACGAATATAGAGAAAGCAATCGTATCACCTCCCAACACCACAAGCATGACTCTATCTCATCCTCTAGCGCATCAGCATCCGCATTAGGCACACCATACAGAGATCTCTGCCCAATGAAAAGCACAGAGCTCTTCACAGAAGCAACAGTGATACGACTCTCTGTTTCCTTCGTCTTCTCGTAAATCTCACCAACCAGTTTCGAAAGAGAGAGATTGCTCTCTTCGAGTAAGCACGCAATGGCCGAATTGCTCGATCCACAATCAACCAAATTCAAATTCACTTTCTCATCTAAAACCTCTTTGTAGTACTTGAACAATCCCTCGAGCTCTTCGCGTAAGGCATTGATTCTAGCTTCTCTCTCTTCTGTGGTCAATGAATCAACCACTGAAGCTCTCTTCCTCTTCAGAGACTTTTTTGAACTCTGGTTGTGATCTGAGTCGTTTGTTTCGGGGCTTTTTGTCTTCGATTCATCAGCATCAATGACCATGGGGTCCGCCATTGAATCCGAACTCTCAAAAATAACACAAATCAAACCCTAGTACAAAACGAACCTTAACTGCGATCCAAATCAAGGGTTTTTTTAGATTTTCCCGAGAAAATCAACCGATGAAGAAAAACCCAGAAGTTTCTGAGATTTTTATGGAAAAAGCAACCGTCAGAGAAATGCCACTCTAATCCAAATCAAGGGTTTTCGAGATTTACCCGAGAAAATCAACTAATAGATTTGATTTTCCCAGAAAAACACAAGCCCCACCCAAAAAAAAAAACAAAATCGAAAGAAATGAGAAAGAACCAGAAGATTTAAATCCCACCAACAGATTTTCCTTCGCTTATAAATTCTTCTAGGAAAGGAATTGAAGGAAGCGAGAGAGACCCAGAAGACTGAAAACCCACCAAACCACTCTTTCTTATCTCAATTTGGTTTTTTAGAGGTTTGATTCAGAATTTCTAGGGTTTCTTTGAAAATGGGTTCAGAAATGAAATAAGGGAGAGTTTTTCCCGACGAGGGAAAAGAACTGGGGAACAATGTTGGCTCTTCCAATTCCAAACTTGTGTTTTTCGCGCCAATTATTGATTTTGCGCCATTTTTTAAATCTTTGTAAACCCGAATTAGTTAATTTGGGCCCGGGTTTGGGCCGAATAGCTAAGACTCCACCGAGGGTTATGTTTGGCATATTGATTTGCAGCCCTATCCCCTAGGGATTTGCACATGGAAAACATATTTTTAATTAATGTTTTTTATGAAATGAGTTATTTTTAAAAAAAATAAGTTTCGAAAACCGTCTACTAAACACAATTTTGAAAATTATTATGCAAAACTATTTATAAAAACAGTAACAAAAAATGAGGCGAGTAATTGATTATTCCAGATTGATTGAAAAAGAGTTTTAGGGCATTTCCAACTCATCCTCTATATCTTTAAAATGAAGGGAAATGGTGCACCAACTGACCCTCTAATTCCTCCTCTATTTTGGAGGATGAAGGTTTGATCCTTCAACGTAGAGTATTGGAAAAATTGGAGGATGTCGCTATTTCACTATTTATTTTTTCAAATTCCAAATTTGTCCTTATTAGTTTTTTATTTAAAATATGAATACCGGGCATGTCTCTTATATTTTTGTTGTGTGTTGATAAAATATCTATAAATTTTTATATCATGTTTAAGAGCATTTTTAGCTATCTCCAGTATTTGGCTCACTATT
>BRYE01000008.1:1602500-1605000 GCA_030159115.1 Actinidia arguta var. hypoleuca
CGAATGCCGGAGAATGTATTTTTATTAGCAAGCCATCTCAACTTGATAATTATGTAAGTAAGAAAACCATGTGTGAGGTCATTGCAGGAAAAACTACAATAAAAGTATCCGACACAAAACACTTGAGGAAAAAATTTAGGCTATTTCATCAATACATTGCTCATAACATAATTCCCAAGGCAAGACATTATAATCAAATGACAACCATGGATGCATTTATCATATACAAAGCAGAATGGAAGAACTATTAAACCTCAATTATATAATCCTTAAATAGATGGTCGATGTTAAAAACCATAGTAGTCGAGCCTTTCCTTTCGGTGCTCTTCTTACTAAGGTTTTTTTTTATCATTTTAATGTTAATTTAATGGGTCAAAGAAATCAAGGAATAAGCAAAGGGTTCTCAATGAACACAATTAAGAAAGGCATAAGCTTTAGCTCTAGTGAGAAAGAAAGAGAGAAAGAAGGGGGAGATAAGGTTATAAGTGCCAATGCTATGGATGTTGAGGAAAATGTTGAGATTCCTCCAAATGAGGAAGTGGATCCTAATGCTCAAATGCCCCAAATCCAATGGCATGATGAGGAAACCATACATGAGGAGGAGGACATACATGTGGAGCATGTGCATGTTGAGTCTCCAATGCATGGAGCTTATCCGTCACAAGAAGGGACTTCATCTCAAGGAGGACCACCGGCTTGGGTTATTGATTTGCGAGCATCACTCATGGAAATCAAGCAACAACAAGTCGATATCCTTCAAAACCAAAGGCGGCACAAGGAATACATGGATAGACTCGAGAATACCTACTGTAAGCTAAGGCAACAAGTAGATAAGCTCAAAAACTTCTATGAGGAACAAGGCGAACGTGTTGATGGCTTAGGAACCTTTATGAAAATATGCATGAGCAACACACGACTCAATTAACGGAAATTGATGTTATATTGGAAGGTTTATGGGCTTATATTGTTCCCTCTCCACCTTTTGCACCAGGAGAAGCTCCTTCTTGTCCTCCTTATCGCGCGCCACCTTATTGATGATGTCCCAAAGGGGGAGAAGTTTTAAAGTTTGTTTTAGTTTGTCTTGTTTCGTTTCTAGCTTGGGTTAGGCTTAAGTTGTCTAAGTTTTTTTTTGAAGTAAATGTTTAAACTTTTGTTTTTAAATCATCTATGAATGCCATGTTAATCTTACTTGTCTTGCCATGTTGATATGTTACATGCTTACCATGAATGTCATAATATCACGCTCAAGATGTTGCAAATTATAAAAAGTTTCATTTGAAAGCACAAAGGAAGGGGGAGTCTTGAACTATGGGGGAGCTTTCAAAACATTGAAACAAAAATAATGATTTTCAAAACAAATTGTGTTATCATCAAAAAGGGAGAGATTGTTGAAATAAAGCCTTAATTTTGATGATATCAATTAATTAAAATTAAGTCAAGAACTGCTTGTATTGAAAATCATTGTTAAAAAGGAAAAACAAAGAATGGTCCTAAAAATGGAATTGCATATATTTAAAAAGTGATGTGAAATTTTTCGCAAGTCCAACTTAATGTTATTACCTACACAAAAGTGTTAAAATTGGGTGTCCAACACTTAAACAAAAGTTTTAAGCAATCAAAAGCAGAAACTGTGAAGTAAAACAAGTTAAAAAGTCACTGTCAAAAAGCCTACTTGGTCTCTGGAATTTCAGTTCAGAGGCGAATGAAGTTCGAAGATTGCTCGACTGAAGTTTTACAGTCGAAGTCAAAGCACAGACGAATGCAAAAGAGTAAGTAAACACGTGTGTTCTCTGGAAAAACTGTTCAAAGACGACCGAACTTTGTTTTGGTCGACCGAAGTTCAGAAATGTATGATCGAAGTTCAAAGTTGTAACACCCTGAATCCGTTAAATTCGTTAAATACCTAAATCATGATCCGTATGTCGATTAAAGAGGCTAAGTATTAAGTTAAAAGAATAAAATCTAAGTTAAGAATCCTTAAATTATTAAGTTTTATTTTTGCTCAGTTTTGTTCTTAGAGTTCGAACGCTAGGAGGGGCATTTGAACGCTAAACCCAAAATTCTTCTTATAGTTCGAACGTTAAAAAGAGCGTCCGAACTCTACCCCCTGTGGCAGATTTCATACTCTTAGTATCTCCATTTTGCATTTTCTTCTTAGAGTTCGAACGCTAAGAAGGACGTTCAAACCCCAATATTATAAAATAAAAAATAAAAAATAAAAAAGAATCACCAGATTAAAAAAAGGGGAGCCACATGGGATTATTTCCCATGTGTCTCAGCAAATATATCCATACACACACACACAAATTCAGAGAAAGAGAAAGAGAAAGAGAAGAGAGAAATGAGAGAAAGGAAGAGGAAGGAGAAGGAAAGAAGGGAGGATTTTAGAAGCTCAACTACGTGTCATTGGAAGCTTAAGCTCGAGATTGAAGAAAGGTAACCACTCTAAATAGTATAAATATATGTATATGTATGGGATAGGGTTTTTACTTAATTTTAA
>BRYE01000008.1:1612500-1617500 GCA_030159115.1 Actinidia arguta var. hypoleuca
AATTTGAAGCTTCAGAGAGGGATTACAGTGGTGAAATATACGAGCGAGTTTCAGAATTTGGTCAATCAATTGGCGAGTGTTGACCTACAGTTTGAGGATAAGATGTAGACCCTACTGGTTTTGAGTTCCTTACCAAAAAGTTGAGAGACATTGGTGGTTTCTTTAAAAAATTCAACGCCGAATGAGAAGTTGACTACGAGTATGGTTAAGGATGTCCTATTAAATGAAGAGGCATGAAAAAGATAGATGGGCACGACAGATCAGAGTGAGTCATAGGCCCTAGTCTTACAGGGAAGCAGGAATAAAGGTCGAGGTCAAGGAAGAGGTCATCAAAGGGGTACTGACAAAGGACAACCAAGGTCACAGTTGAAAGGTCGCACTTTTACCTTCTTTTATTGTGACTAGGTAGGACATATCAAAAAGAATTACCCAGAGTACAAAGCAGAGATGAATGATCAGTTTTCAGAGATAACAGCAACAACAATGATGGTTGTGGATGAGAGTGATGTTTTACTAGTAGCATTGGTAGATGGAAGTCAGAATGGATATTAGATTCAGGAAGTATTTACCACTTGTGTAGAGACAAAGAGATATTCTCTACATATGCAACATGCGAGGGACTTGGACTTGTACGGATGGCAAACAACAAGGAGAACATAGTTGTTGGCAAAGGAACAATCCAATTCTACATGGCAGACGAGAGGTCTCTGACATTAACAACAGTAAGGCATGTTCTTCGTCTAAGAAAATATTTAATTTTTATTGGGATGCTAGATTCGAAAGGATACAACTTTGAAGCTAGTGAAGGAACTCTAAGAGTTTTCAAGAGAAACAAAGAGATGCGGCGGGAAAGGAAGACTAGAGGGCTATATCAATTAGAGGGTAGTGTTCTGACATGAGGAGTTACTGTCATACATGGGTCCAGTGGACTAACAAGTAGAAGGGACAAGAGAAGCAACAATTGCACAAAGGCACACAAAGCCAGCGCAGGGGTACTTGGAGGATCCAAAGTGTTACTAAAGCGTAGAGAGATGCTTTGAGATATGTGCAGAAGTCTAGCTAGACACGAGTGGTGTAACTAGTGCATGATGTCTACAAAGAAGCTTAGAGGAAGGAGACAAAGTCAATTTTAAAGAGTTGTACAGCAATGGGCGCGCCACCGCCGAAACGAGTCTCTTTCGCTCTCAATTTGATTAGTGGCAGTGATCTTTCCAATTATATGCACAAGGGACGAGAGATGGAGCCTTATCAACCGCCAATGCCAAATATGAGGCTGCCGAAAGTTGTTATTTACAAGTGTATGTATAAAATAATAAATGGAGAATTATGGTTTACTTTTTGATCATATTCCAATCAAATGTGATAACACTAGTACTATAAATTTGTCTAAGAATCCTATACAATATTTAAAGGCTAAACACATTGAGATTGGATATCACTTTCTAAGATATCACGTCTAAAAAGAGGATATTGAGCTTCTATATATTCATATTGACAAGTAATTAATGGATATTTTCACATAATCCCATGATGAGAAAATATTTCATTTTATCAGACGTGAACTTGTAATATCTCAACAAATGTGATATTTTTATGGATTCTTAAATAAATCTATAGATGACAGTTGAGTCATTGGTTGAAATGGAATAGTCGAGATTAAAATGTATCTCATATACTTTATCTCTGACAAAACAAAAACAAATCTAAATATCTGTCAATCTAAGTGTTACACGCTATATAAGAGGATAGAATGCTAACCCGAGAGGAACTAATGGCATTTGACACATCCATGACTCTTAATCAAAGACTTTTGGCATTTAAATACATACTTAACTCTCGTATGCAAAAAATATAGTTACATATGAATATAATTGCCTAAAATTTGCATAGAAGACTCAAATTTTAAAGTTTCAGATTACAAAGATCAAACTCTCCTCTAATATACTCTCTCTATATTTGTTAGGACCTGTAGATATCAAGAAAATGAGGGGTTAAGGCTTAAAATTACAAAACTCTCAATCTGTCAAATTTTCTAATAAATCTTCAGAAAGTTCGGTTGACCGAATGTAGAGTTCAGTCGACCAAGAGACAAGCTTCGGTCAACCGAAGTCTCGACTGAAGTTTCTATAGTTGCGGAAGTTCAAAAGTCGCGACTGCTAAATTATAAACCAAATTCTTTTTCTTTCTCTCTCATTTTAAAACCCTCGGTTCTTTGTTTTCCATTCCTCTTTATCTCCTAAAATCATCTCTCTCATTCTCTCAGATTTGCTCCTTCTACACAAAACCCTAAATCTCAAAACTCCCAAATTAACCACGAAGAGACCAAGAACAAAATTTGCTTTAAATGATCCAAGGGTTGATGGTTCTGGCCCTAGCAGTCCAACTTTTCTCATATTCAAACCTCGTTTATTCAAAAATTGGTATATTCAAGCAACATGGATCCCAAATTTTTAAAGAACGAGCAATCATCATTGGACGGAACATCGACATCAAGTTTCTAGAAATATATAGGCGCAAAATGATAGAGCCGGTAGAAGCTCTTGGATGGGAAGGACTAATGCCACTTCCAACAGACGTCTACTTGATTTTGGTGAGACTCTTCTACTGTAATCTAGAAGTAGGCACTTTAGAAAACGATGAGTTCACCATAAACACGAGCGTTAGAGGGAAAAACATTGTAATCGCACCAAGTGTATTGTTTGAAATCATCGGAGTCCCCAATAGTGGTGATAACAATTTTCATAGATAAGCCAAGAAAATTGGACTAAGTGGAACACAAACAAACTGTGAATAAGGCAATCTCATTAAATGGATCGATCGGAGATACGTTTTTTTCATGAGGTGGTGTACCCTAATCGCAAAAACCAAATAACATACTCCTTTTCATACATTTCAAATGTCATCCCATAGCTATGAACACCATCGTGTTATACTGGACACGCCATGGAAATCTCCGGATTCGTGAGATCGATATCTTTAAGTACAACTCATTTCAACTTCTCCGCAACAAGATCAATAGGCTTGTTTACGGTCCGCCCCTATAGCCACCACCGCAACAAAATTTACCACCACATGAAAACAGTCTACCCCAGCCACCGCAACCACAGCCACCGCCTGAAGAGAACGATTGGCCGCAAGCATATATTGAATACGATACGATCAACAATTACGATCGGTTTCCACTAGAATGTCACAAGTTCGAGGGCTTTGTACTCATAGTTGATCACATTTACGCTAACCCACCTGGGGTTCCAATTAACCATTGAAGTCTTGATCACATAGTTGATCACATTTACGCCAACCCACGAAACGTGGTCAATTCTTGGTGTGAAAATGAAAGTCTCTTGTTCATATATAATTTTTGTTCATACTTAGAAACAATTACATACTGCATTAGTGTGTTAGTTTTGTTATCAATCCAAGAATTGGAATGGTGGAAGGGCCGCATCGAGGTTTAGGAAACGTACAAAAATGGTTCTAGGAAACAACCCATTTGGCTGTGAAGCGGGTGCTTGATGATGATCAAGATCAGGATTGCTCACCACTGGGTATGCTTAAACTCAAAAAGAAATTCTTAGTTAATGATTCTTGAAGTAGATGTGAGTTGTTAGGGGTTCTATGGGGTACTGAGTTTGATGAGTGATGGAAGAAAAATTGAAAATAGACACCTGTGGTGGTCCTTCCACGCAGAGAGAAAGAGTTGGCACCAAATGGAAGATGAGCATCACCCCAGCTACAACACAAAAGTAGTGAGACCGTCTACTGGAGCTGTTTCTGAGAAACAGCTCTCTGACGGTCAAGTTAGATGACTGGAGTAAAAGTATGTAGAGAGAAAAAGTGTATGTATGTTCTGATAGCACAAAATCGCGTACTTGAGTGAGAGCAATAGTTCTCATCTTACAGCCTAGCTCGGCGCGTACCTTGACGCGCCAACTGCCTCATCAGTGAGTAGGTGGCTGACCCAACCATGCCTCTGCGGCGCAGTCGGTAGCCCGTCACCATGTTTTCGGCGTCTCCGTCTGGGCATGGGGGATGTCAGAAGAAACTCCGTTGTGCAAGTTACCTTCTATCCCCTGACACTCTTGGGATGACTGCCTGACGTTGCACATCGTCTGAGCTTCAGAGCAGTTATCCATACCGTGCTTGCTGGATAGCTGAAGCTCCTTGGCAATGATGACTTTAGCCCGGACAATGCCGTTGTTTGGGAGTTCTGCACCGAGCTCTGGCACAGGAGTCCACCGAGCTTGCTTCTCAACGGTAGCAAGACAGAGGCCCTACCTTAGCAAGGCCAAAATCTGTCGCTGTATGTTTTATCCCCTTACAGGTTTTTTTTTTTCATGGGCATACTTAGTGACTGAGTTCACTGAACGATATGATTCGCTGGCTTAATCTTGATTTTTTTTTTACTCCTTTTCTGTCCAATTTATTTGTCTATTTTTTTCACTTTTATGCCCCTAGATGATTGTTGGTCACTTTCAAAAGTTAATTGCATGATATTATAAATTTTTCCCTTTTAATCTTTACTCTTGAATTGAGAATGTGGAATATACACACACACACACACATATATTTATATTAACACCAAATAACACACTCCTTTTTATATGTATATATATACATATATAAATTCTTGATCCTAACGAATTTTTCATGAGGTGGTGTATCCTAAACGCAAGAACCAAATAACATACTCCTTTTCATACATTTCAAGTGTCATCCCATGGCTGTGAACACCGGCGTGTTATACCGGACACGGCATGGAAATCTCAGGATTCGTGAGATCGATATCTTTAAGTACAACTCATTTCGACTTCTCCGCAACAAGATCAATAGGCTTGTTTACGGTCCGCCCCTACAGCCACCAACGCGACAAAATTTAGTACCACAAGAAAACGGTCTGCCCCTGCCGCCGCAAACACAGCCACCGCCTGAAGTGAACGGTTGGCCGGAAGCACATATTGAATACGATACGATCAACAGTTACGATCGGTTTCCACTAG
>BRYE01000008.1:1627500-1632500 GCA_030159115.1 Actinidia arguta var. hypoleuca
AGAGACAAAGAGATATTCTCTACATATGCAACATGCGAGGGACTTGGACTTGTACGGATGGCAAACAACAAGGAGAACATAGTTGTTGGCAAAGGAACAATCCAGTTCTACATGGCAGACGAGAGGTCTCTGACATTAACAAAAGTAAGGCATGTTCCTCGTCTAAGGAAAAATTTAATTTCAATTGGGATGCTAGATTCGAAAGGATACAACTTTGAAGCTAGTGAAGGAACTCTAAGAGTTTTCAAGAGAAACAAAGAGATGCAGCGGGAAAGAAAGACTAGAGGGCTATATCAATTAGAGGGTAGTGTTCTGACATGGGAAGTTACTATCATACATGAGTCCAGTGGACTAACAAGTAGAATGGACAAGAGAAGCAACAATTGCACAAAGGCACGCAAAGCCAGCGCAGGGGTACTTAGAGGATCCAAAGTGGTACTAGAGCGTAGGAAGATGCTTTGAGATATGTGTAGAAGTCTAGCTAGATACGAGTGGTGTAACCAGTGCATGATGTCTAGAGAGAAGCTTAAAGGAAGGAGACAAAGTCGGTTTTAAAGAGTTGTACAGCGACGGGGGCGCCGCCGCCAAAACGAGTCTTTTTCGCTCTCAATTTGATTAGTGGCAGTGATCTTTCTAGTTGTATGCACAAGGGACGAGAGATGGAGCCTTATCAACCACCAATGCCAAATATGAGGCTGCCGAAAGTTGTTATTTACAAGTGTATGTATAAAATAATAAATGGAGAATTATGGTTTACTTTTTGATCATATTCCAATCAAATGTGATAACACTAGTGCTATAAATTTGTCTAAGAATCCTATACAATATTTAAAGGCTAAACACATTGAGATTTGATATCACTTTCTAAGATATCACGTCCAAAAAGGGGATATTGAGCAATATAATCCAGGGGTTGATGGTTCTGGCCCTAGTAGTCCACCTTTTCTCATATTCAAACCTCGTTTATTCAAAAACTGGTATATTCAAGCAACATGGATCCCGAATTTTTAAAGAACGAGCAATCATCATTGGACGGAACATCGACATCAAGTTTCTAGAAATATATAGGCGCAAAATGATAGAGCCGGTAGAAGCTCTTGGATGGGAAGGACTAATGCCACTTCCAACAGATGTCTACTTGACTTTGGTGAGACTCTTCTACTGTAATCTAGAAGTAGGCACTTTAGAAAACGATGAGTTCACCATAGACACGAGCGTTAGAGGGAAAAACATTGTAATCGCACCGAGTGTATTGTTTGAAATTATCGGAGTCCCCAATAGTGGTGATAACACTTTTCATAGATGGGCCAAGCAAATTGGACTTAGTGGAACACAAATGAACTGTGAATAAGGCAATCTCATTAAATGGATCGATCGGAGATACGTAAACTAAAGAATTGAAGAAAGAGTTTAGACTATTGCATCGGTTTATAGCCTATAATGTAATCCTTAAAAAGGGACACTACAATCGAGTCACAACCATGGATAAATTTATAATATATCGGAGTGCAATTGAGAGCCCTTTAAATCTCAACTAATTAATCCTAAAGAAGATGGCTAATGTCAAGAATCACAAGACTAAGGCTTCGCCTTTCGGTGCTACAACAATTATTTCATTCTTGAGAGGATCATCTTGACTAATTGAATATATTTCAAGAGAAGGAATCTCTTAAAGACTACAGGTACTTTAGTGATTGTAAAAGTTCTCAAGCACCCGCAAGCTTTAAAATAGTGATACCCGAGGAGGACTTGGAGAATGGACGTAGGCAAGGATTCACCGAAATAAAATTAATCATTTGCACTCTTTTCTCTCTTATATATATGACAAGAGTGCATAATAGAATTATTGCTAAAAAAAATTTAATTGGCCATTAAGAGTAGCAAACATATATTACTTCCTCATAGCTTGCTTTTTAGCTAACAATAGTTTTCTTGCATCAGATTGGTAAGTTGATAGTTACTCAAAATAGATTTTTTGAAAATTAGTTAGTTACTATATGAATTTTTCACAGAATAAATACCCTTAAAAGGTCATATTATAATTTTCTTATGTTTGAACTGTATAGAAAGACATTTGAGTAAATTCACTGTAACAAATAAAAAAAAGGACTGTAATCAAAAAAATAAGAATGCAAAAATCACTAAATTAGTTCAAAATATCTATGCAAAATGATGTGGATGTATCCACCATAATAAATTCTTGATACTAACCGCAAAAACCAAAACATAACACACTCTCTCTTCATACATTTCAAGTGTCATCCCATGGCTGTGAACACCATCGTGTTATACCGGACACACCATGGCAACCTCTGCATTCGTGAGATTGATATCTTTGAGTACAACTCATTTCGACGTCTCCGCAACAAAATCAATAGGCTTGTTTACGGTCTGCTGCTACAGCCACCACCGCAAAAAAATTTACCACACTAGATTATTACCTATGCTACCCCAAACCGACCCAAAACCGATAATCGACCCGACCCAACCAAAAAATAGAGAACCAAAGAATCAAACCGCACGGTTCGATTTAGTTCGATTCTGGGTCCAAAAATCTAGAATCGTGGATGGTCGGGTCGGTTCTGGGTCTAACTCAGACCCGACCTAACCCGACCCGTGTGCACCCCTAGCTACAGCCACTACCGCAACAAATTTTACTCCACAAAAAAAAGGTATGCCCCTACCGTCGCAACCACAACCACCGCCTGAAGAGAACGGATGGCCGCAAGCATATATTGAATACGATACGATCAACAGTTATATATATATATATATATGTATATATAAATAACCAAAAAACACATTCCTTTTTATACGTATATATATATATATATATATAAATTACTGATCCTAACGAATTTTTCATGAGGTGGTGTACCCTAAACGCAAAAACCAAATAACATACTCCTTTTCATACATTTCAAATGTCATCCCATAGCTATGAACACCATCGTGTTATACTGGACACGCCATGGAAATCTCCGGATTCGTGAGATCGATATCTTTAAGTACAACTCATTTCAACTTCTCCGCAACAAGATCAATAGGCTTGTTTACGGTCCGCCCCTATAGCCACCACCGCGACAAAATTTACCACCACATGAAAACAGTCTACCCCTGCCACCGCAACCACAGCCACCGCCTGAAGAGAACGATTGGCCGCAAGCATATATTGAATACGATACGATCAACAGTTACGATCGGTTTCCACTAGAATGTCACAAGTTCGAGGGCTTTATACTCATAGTTGATCACATTTACGCTAACCCACCTGGGGTTCCAATTAACCATTGAAGTCTTGATCACATAGTTGATCACATTTACGCCAACCCACGAAACGTGGTCAATTCTTGGTGTGAAAATGAAAGTCTCTTGTTCATATATAATTTTTGTTCATACTTAGAAACAATTACATACTGCATTAGTGTGTTAGTTTTGTTATCAATCCAAGAATTGGAATGGTGGAAGGGCCGCATCGAGGTTTAGGAAACGTACAAAAATGGTTCTAGGAAACAACCCATTTGGCTGTGAAGTGGGTGCTTGATGATGATCAAGATCAGGATTGCTCACCACTGGGTATGCTTAAACTCAAAAAGAAATTCTTAGTTAATGATTCTTGAAGTAGATGTGAGTTGTTAGGGGTTCTATGGGGTACTGAATTTGATGAGTGATGGAAGAAAAATTGAAAATAGACACCTGTGGTGGTCCTTCCACGCAGAGAGAAAGAGTTGGCACCAAATGGAAGATGAGCATCACCCCAGTTACAACACAAAAGTAGTGAGACCGTCTGCTGGAGTTGTTTCTGAGAAACAGCTCTCCGACGATCAAGTTAGATGACTGGAGTGAAAGTATGTAGAGAGAAAAAGTGTATGTATGTTCTGATAGCACAAAATCGCGTACTTGAGTGAGAGCAATAGTTCTCATCTTACAGCCTAGCTCGGCGCGTACCTTGACGCGCCAACTGCCTCATCAGTGAGTAGGTGGCTGACCCAACCATGCCTCTACGGCGCAGTCGGTAGCCCGTCACCATGTTTTCGGCGTCTCCGTCTGGGCATGGGGGATGTCAGAAGAAACTCCGTTCTGCAAGTTACCTTCTATCCCCTGACACTCTTGGGATGACTGCCTGACGTTGCACATCGTCTGAGCTTCAGAGCAGTTATCCATACCGTGCTTGCTGGATAGCTGAAGCTCCTTGGCAATGATGACTTTAGCCCGGACAATGCCGTTGTTTGGGAGTTCTTCACCGAGCTCTGGCACAGGAGTCCACCGAGCTTGCTTCTCAACGGTAGCAAGACAGAGGCCCTACCTTAGCAAGGCCAAAATCTGTCGCTGTATGTTTTATCCCCTTACAGGTTCTTTTTTTTCATGGGCATACTTAGTGACTGAGTTCACTGAACGATATGATTCGCTGGCTTAATCTTGATTTTTTTTTTACTCCTTTTCTGTCCAATTTATTTGTCTATTTTTTTCACTTTTATGCCCCTAGATGATTGTTGGTCACTTTCAAAAGTTAATTGCATGATATTATAAATTTTTCCCTTTTAATCTTTACTCTTGAATTGAGAATGTGGAATACACACACACACACATATTTATATTAACACCAAATAACACACTCCTTTTTATATGTATATATATACATATATAAATTCTTGATCCTAACGAATTTTTCATGAGGTGGTGTATCCTAAACGCAAGAACCAAATAACATACTCCTTTTCATACATTTCAAGTGTCATCCCATGGCTGTGAACACCGGCGTGTTATACCGGACACGGCATGGAAATCTCAGGATTCGTGAGATCGATATCTTTAAGTACAACACATTTCGACTTCTCCGCAACAAGATCAATAGGCTTGTTTACGGTCCGCCCCTACAGCCACCAACGCGACAAAATTTAGTACCACAAGAAAACGGTCTGCCCCTGCCGCCGCAAACACAGCCACCGCCTGAAGTGAACGGTTGGCCGGAAGCACATATTGAATACGATACGGTCAAC
>BRYE01000008.1:1642500-1647500 GCA_030159115.1 Actinidia arguta var. hypoleuca
AAGTCAGAATGGATATTAGATTCAGGAAGTATTTACCACTTGTGTAGAGACAAAGAGATATTCTCTACATATGCAACATGCGAGGGACTTGGACTTGTACGGATGGCAAACAACAAGGAGAACATAGTTGTTGGCAAAGGAACAATCCAGTTCTACATGGCAGACGAGAGGTCTCTGACATTAACAAAAGTAAGGCATGTTCCTCGTCTAAGGAAAAATTTAATTTCAATTGGGATGCTAGATTCGAAAGGATACAACTTTGAAGCTAGTGAAGGAACTCTAAGAGTTTTCAAGAGAAACAAAGAGATGCAGCGGGAAAGAAAGACTAGAGGGCTATATCAATTAGAGGGTAGTGTTCTGACATGGGAAGTTACTATCATACATGAGTCCAGTGGACTAACAAGTAGAATGGACAAGAGAAGCAACAATTGCACAAAGGCACGCAAAGCCAGCGCAGGGGTACTTAGAGGATCCAAAGTGGTACTAGAGCGTAGGAAGATGCTTTGAGATATGTGTAGAAGTCTAGCTAGATACGAGTGGTGTAACCAGTGCATGATGTCTAGAGAGAAGCTTAAAGGAAGGAGACAAAGTCGGTTTTAAAGAGTTGTACAGCGACGGGGGCGCCGCCGCCAAAACGAGTCTTTTTCGCTCTCAATTTGATTAGTGGCAGTGATCTTTCTAGTTGTATGCACAAGGGACGAGAGATGGAGCCTTATCAACCACCAATGCCAAATATGAGGCTGCCGAAAGTTGTTATTTACAAGTGTATGTATAAAATAATAAATGGAGAATTATGGTTTACTTTTTGATCATATTCCAATCAAATGTGATAACACTAGTGCTATAAATTTGTCTAAGAATCCTATACAATATTTAAAGGCTAAACACATTGAGATTTGATATCACTTTCTAAGATATCACGTCCAAAAAGGGGATATTGAGCAATATAATCCAGGGGTTGATGGTTCTGGCCCTAGTAGTCCACCTTTTCTCATATTCAAACCTCGTTTATTCAAAAACTGGTATATTCAAGCAACATGGATCCCGAATTTTTAAAGAACGAGCAATCATCATTGGACGGAACATCGACATCAAGTTTCTAGAAATATATAGGCGCAAAATGATAGAGCCGGTAGAAGCTCTTGGATGGGAAGGACTAATGCCACTTCCAACAGATGTCTACTTGACTTTGGTGAGACTCTTCTACTGTAATCTAGAAGTAGGCACTTTAGAAAACGATGAGTTCACCATAGACACGAGCGTTAGAGGGAAAAACATTGTAATCGCACCGAGTGTATTGTTTGAAATTATCGGAGTCCCCAATAGTGGTGATAACACTTTTCATAGATGGGCCAAGCAAATTGGACTTAGTGGAACACAAATGAACTGTGAATAAGGCAATCTCATTAAATGGATCGATCGGAGATACGTAAACTAAAGAATTGAAGAAAGAGTTTAGACTATTGCATCGGTTTATAGCCTATAATGTAATCCTTAAAAAGGGACACTACAATCGAGTCACAACCATGGATAAATTTATAATATATCGGAGTGCAATTGAGAGCCCTTTAAATCTCAACTAATTAATCCTAAAGAAGATGGCTAATGTCAAGAATCACAAGACTAAGGCTTCGCCTTTCGGTGCTACAACAATTATTTCATTCTTGAGAGGATCATCTTGACTAATTGAATATATTTCAAGAGAAGGAATCTCTTAAAGACTACAGGTACTTTAGTGATTGTAAAAGTTCTCAAGCACCCGCAAGCTTTAAAATAGTGATACCCGAGGAGGACTTGGAGAATGGACGTAGGCAAGGATTCACCGAAATAAAATTAATCATTTGCACTCTTTTCTCTCTTATATATATGACAAGAGTGCATAATAGAATTATTGCTAAAAAAAATTTAATTGGCCATTAAGAGTAGCAAACATATATTACTTCCTCATAGCTTGCTTTTTAGCTAACAATAGTTTTCTTGCATCAGATTGGTAAGTTGATAGTTACTCAAAATAGATTTTTTGAAAATTAGTTAGTTACTATATGAATTTTTCACAGAATAAATACCCTTAAAAGGTCATATTATAATTTTCTTATGTTTGAACTGTATAGAAAGACATTTGAGTAAATTCACTGTAACAAATAAAAAAAAGGACTGTAATCAAAAAAATAAGAATGCAAAAATCACTAAATTAGTTCAAAATATCTATGCAAAATGATGTGGATGTATCCACCATAATAAATTCTTGATACTAACCGCAAAAACCAAAACATAACACACTCTCTCTTCATACATTTCAAGTGTCATCCCATGGCTGTGAACACCATCGTGTTATACCGGACACACCATGGCAACCTCTGCATTCGTGAGATTGATATCTTTGAGTACAACTCATTTCGACGTCTCCGCAACAAAATCAATAGGCTTGTTTACGGTCTGCTGCTACAGCCACCACCGCAAAAAAATTTACCACACTAGATTATTACCTATGCTACCCCAAACCGACCCAAAACCGATAATCGACCCGACCCAACCAAAAAATAGAGAACCAAAGAATCAAACCGCACGGTTCGATTTAGTTCGATTCTGGGTCCAAAAATCTAGAATCGTGGATGGTCGGGTCGGTTCTGGGTCTAACTCAGACCCGACCTAACCCGACCCGTGTGCACCCCTAGCTACAGCCACTACCGCAACAAATTTTACTCCACAAAAAAAAGGTATGCCCCTACCGTCGCAACCACAACCACCGCCTGAAGAGAACGGATGGCCGCAAGCATATATTGAATACGATACGATCAACAGTTATATATATATATATATGTATATATAAATAACCAAAAAACACATTCCTTTTTATACGTATATATATATATATATATATAAATTACTGATCCTAACGAATTTTTCATGAGGTGGTGTACCCTAAACGCAAAAACCAAATAACATACTCCTTTTCATACATTTCAAATGTCATCCCATAGCTATGAACACCATCGTGTTATACTGGACACGCCATGGAAATCTCCGGATTCGTGAGATCGATATCTTTAAGTACAACTCATTTCAACTTCTCCGCAACAAGATCAATAGGCTTGTTTACGGTCCGCCCCTATAGCCACCACCGCGACAAAATTTACCACCACATGAAAACAGTCTACCCCTGCCACCGCAACCACAGCCACCGCCTGAAGAGAACGATTGGCCGCAAGCATATATTGAATACGATACGATCAACAGTTACGATCGGTTTCCACTAGAATGTCACAAGTTCGAGGGCTTTATACTCATAGTTGATCACATTTACGCTAACCCACCTGGGGTTCCAATTAACCATTGAAGTCTTGATCACATAGTTGATCACATTTACGCCAACCCACGAAACGTGGTCAATTCTTGGTGTGAAAATGAAAGTCTCTTGTTCATATATAATTTTTGTTCATACTTAGAAACAATTACATACTGCATTAGTGTGTTAGTTTTGTTATCAATCCAAGAATTGGAATGGTGGAAGGGCCGCATCGAGGTTTAGGAAACGTACAAAAATGGTTCTAGGAAACAACCCATTTGGCTGTGAAGTGGGTGCTTGATGATGATCAAGATCAGGATTGCTCACCACTGGGTATGCTTAAACTCAAAAAGAAATTCTTAGTTAATGATTCTTGAAGTAGATGTGAGTTGTTAGGGGTTCTATGGGGTACTGAATTTGATGAGTGATGGAAGAAAAATTGAAAATAGACACCTGTGGTGGTCCTTCCACGCAGAGAGAAAGAGTTGGCACCAAATGGAAGATGAGCATCACCCCAGTTACAACACAAAAGTAGTGAGACCGTCTGCTGGAGCTGTTTCTGAGAAACAGCTCTCCGACGGTCAAGTTAGATGACTGGAGTGAAAGTATGTAGAGAGAAAAAGTGTATGTATGTTCTGATAGCACAAAATCGCGTACTTGAGTGAGAGCAATAGTTCTCATCTTACAGCCTAGCTCGGCGCGTACCTTGACGCGCCAACTGCCTCATCAGTGAGTAGGTGGCTGACCCAACCATGCCTCTACGGCGCAGTCGGTAGCCCGTCACCATGTTTTCGGCGTCTCCGTCTGGGCATGGGGGATGTCAGAAGAAACTCCGTTCTGCAAGTTACCTTCTATCCCCTGACACTCTTGGGATGACTGCCTGACGTTGCACATCGTCTGAGCTTCAGAGCAGTTATCCATACCGTGCTTGCTGGATAGCTGAAGCTCCTTGGCAATGATGACTTTAGCCCGGACAATGCCGTTGTTTGGGAGTTCTTCACCGAGCTCTGGCACAGGAGTCCACCGAGCTTGCTTCTCAACGGTAGCAAGACAGAGGCCCTACCTTAGCAAGGCCAAAATCTGTCGCTGTATGTTTTATCCCCTTACAGGTTCTTTTTTTTCATGGGCATACTTAGTGACTGAGTTCACTGAACGATATGATTCGCTGGCTTAATCTTGATTTTTTTTTTACTCCTTTTCTGTCTAATTTATTTGTCTATTTTTTTCACTTTTATGCCCCTAGATGATTGTTGGTCACTTTCAAAAGTTAATTGCATGATATTATAAATTTTTCCCTTTTAATCTTTACTCTTGAATTGAGAATGTGGAATACACACACACACACATATTTATATTAACACCAAATAACACACTCCTTTTTATATGTATATATATACATATATAAATTCTTGATCCTAACGAATTTTTCATGAGGTGGTGTATCCTAAACGCAAGAACCAAATAACATACTCCTTTTCATACATTTCAAGTGTCATCCCATGGCTGTGAACACCGGCGTGTTATACCGGACACGGCATGGAAATCTCAGGATTCGTGAGATCGATATCTTTAAGTACAACACATTTCGACTTCTCCGCAACAAGATCAATAGGCTTGTTTACGGTCCGCCCCTACAGCCACCAACGCGACAAAATTTAGTACCACAAGAAAACGGTCTGCCCCTGCCGCCGCAAACACAGCCACCGCCTGAAGT
>BRYE01000008.1:1690000-1692500 GCA_030159115.1 Actinidia arguta var. hypoleuca
AATTTTAAAAATCAAAGCAACTAAAAAATCTAAAAGAAATAAATTTACCCAAACTTGGCCATATGTGATGTATTTGCAATTTCTGTGTTTTTTGTTTCCGTTGTAATTATATTTTTTCTTAATAAAATATGAGTTTTGCTATGGGGCAGTGTATTTTGTGCAGTGTATGAATAATGTGGACTCCACATTTATGCACTGTCAATGCTCTTTATCTTTAATTTTTTAATAAAATATATAGGTAAATGATTTTTGTATGGGTAATTTTTAGTTTACACTCTAAACTTTTATCCGTATTTTATTTTCATCTATCACGTTTTAATTTAAACATATTAAATCTTAAAGTTTGGAATAGGTTGTAATGTGGCTCCTCCTTTCATATTTGTTAAGATTTGTTCATATAAATAGCCACGTGTCACGCACATAATCACATTTTTAGTCTTTAAATTAATAATATTTTGTTTGTCTTTTGAATTTTTTTTTCCATTCAATAAAAATCTTATACTTTTTAAATTCCTCTTGACATGAGGGTCCAAAAATAAAATATTTTTTTTATCTAATTTGATAAACGTTCACTAAAAATTTAAAAAAATATTTTTATCACTAAAAAATCCAAAAAACTATGTTTGCCCTTTGTATAGGTCGCGTGCGTGTCATGTGGATATTTTCGTTTATAGATTCTAACGAATATGGACGAAGTGTTCACATTGTTATCATATTCGAAGTTCAAGATTAAATATGGTCAAATTAAAACATGGAAGACTAAAGTAAAATCTAGATAAAAGTTGTATGGCATAAAATTAAAATTACCCTTTTTACATACTATCATTTTCTCTAACTATATATATATATATACATAATCTTTTTAGGGTGAATTTACCCAATCTCTAATTGCATTTTTTAAAATCTTTTTAGGATAAATTTATTCAAATACCCTCTTTTATTCAAATATTTTTAGAGAAATATTATGTTCAAAATTTGAATAAAAAAAAATTCTCATAATTCAAAATGAATGATTCTGATTCAGATTCAGTTAACCAAGATTCAAGTCATTCATTTTGTATTCTAAAAACACTACGCTCCCTTCCCCCCCCCCCAAAAAAAAAAAAAAAAAAACTCTTAGATGTACTCGTTAGAGTTTTATAACCTAAAAACAAATAAGATATAAACGTAATATAAGAGATACATTACTACAAAATGGATAACAAATTAAAAAATATAATAATTTAAAAAAATTATTGCTAGTTTAGGAGAAATGAGTGTTTCGTTTTTTTTTTCTGTGAGTACCACTAAAAAAATAATTTAATGAGTAAAAAATATGTCTAACTTTAGATGTTGTTTGGCCATTTGATCACAACTTATGTGAATCTCACACATTTGAAAAGAAAGAAGTGATATTTTTTGTAGAAAAAATAATTTCAGGTGAAATCTCAGCTATTGAATTAACTCAAATAAATTTTAATTATAGATAATGAATAATATTTTGGAAGATTAAAACACATTTGTATCTTATATTATAAATATTTTAGTAAGTCACCGTATAATTCTATTTTCTAAGCTTTTTTTTACAAAGAGAGCCTCTGATGATTTTGATTGCCCACTATCGGCTCATTAGAATATGGTAAAAGAAATCAACCGTAGCTGATTGTCGCCATCCAGGACAAGGATGTGCCGGATTGCGGGACCCACAAAGCATCAGCTATTAAATATGGACCTGGTGGGACCCACTTGAACTTTAACTAGAGTCGTCGTTTTTTTTCTCCTGAGAAGACTCCGTTACTATCCGCGACGCTTCGCCACGTCAGGCCATTAAAAAACTCAGATTCTCTACAGTACAACAAAACTATGCCTCTCTTCTCTGTTTCTGCCATCTTGACTGTCCATCTCAACATCCAACGGCCCTACTTGTTTCAGTACGATCATCCCTGTCAGATACTGTCTTTTGCTCGATTTCCATCAGTGGAGGTTTATGCTCTGTTTAGTAATATTTAAGAGCCCTAAATTTTTTCAGTGGACTATTTTATTTGTTTAATCAAAATTTTATATTTTTTAATTTATTTTTTTTAAAAAAAATTCAAAAATATATTTTTTTTATTTATTTCAAAAAAAATTAACTAGAGATGAAAACAATATATTTTTATACAAAAAATCATCTAAAGTATTTTTTTTCTAGTGATTTTTTTTTCAAATTGGATATTTTTTTTATATTTTTATACTCCTCTCGAAAGAATAAAAAAATATAAAATTTTAATTAAAAGGCTAAAAAAATTAACTAAAGACAAAAAAAATACAAAAATCAAGGAACCAAAAAATTAATATTCCAAATTGGGCCTAATTTTTTTTTTGTTGTTGTTTCTCTTGACGAATTTTGTCGTTTTCACTTAATTTTTTTTTATTTTTTATCAAAATTTTATATATGTTTTGTTTCTCTTGCTTTGAGAAATCTTGAAAAAGTAAAACTTTTGTTAAAATTTGAAAAAGTAAAACTTTTGTTAAAATTTGA
>BRYE01000008.1:1697500-1702500 GCA_030159115.1 Actinidia arguta var. hypoleuca
TGACCGAGTTTCAGTGAGTTAGAATTCGTACCCAAGCTCTTCAAAGTGCTCCTACTTGTAGTTAAGGTACCTTGGCTAACAAGCCATCCATGGTCGTGTGCCAGAAATATTCCCACGTTCACCTCTCTGTCATTCCTGACAAGTTTGTAGGTCTCCAATTCAGAGCTTCCATCTAGTCGCATCTCGCCTGTTTGTATTTTCCGGACAGGCGTGGAATTGCATCTTGTCACATATTAGATCCGGTTCTCGGCTGGTCGACCTTGACCCGGGCGCAAAGTCCACCTAGAAGGTCCCCTTAGACAGGATACCCTAGTTTGGACTGACCGAGCACCCGGTCTGGGCCTTGCCTTGTTATCCTCATTTTGGGTGATCAAATCTGGATTGGCCCAAAGTCATTGCCCAATTCTGGGTTAAGGCCGGAGGTTTGGTCCAAAAGAATTTGGCCCCTTACAACTTACTACATTAACTAAACGACGATTTGTGTCTCATTAATTGAGACTGAATAGCAATCTTTGTTAGTTATTCAAATTCCGGACGAATTAAGGATTCTAATTTTGAGAGTGCAGAAACATATATGGTCAATCAATGGCGCAAGCCGCTATCATTTGGGGTGAAAACTTTTATAATTTCACGATTATTTTCAAATTGTTAATAAATCATACGAGCTTTTTGCAAGCCACAATGGCTTGCAAAAAATGTCTCTCTCTCCCTCTCTTTTTGCAAGCCACCACGACTCTCATTTTGCAATTCCACCACCATGGCTAATGTATGTGCTTCCTCAAGTTTGAATTTTTGGAGTAAGTTAATTTTTCCTTTTAAGATTTACAAATGCATCTATATGCATATATATAGATAGATAGAGTTGGAGGAAGAAGATGATATAAATATAAGGACAAAATAGACATTTTTCATTTGTCGTTAAAAGGGCAAGTGGTGCGGATGAGTCCAGAAAGCACTAGAGGTTATATGTTTATAATCAAGGAGGGGGTGTATTCGCACATGACTCAAATCACGTAATGTCAAAGTGAAAATTGCCCAAAAATTATTAGAAGATTATCTCAAATTATATTCTTTCGTGGGAATGTAAAGAGGCAATTTCCATTTCCTCTCAGATCTAGGCTCGCACACATGCACGTTGACATGAACATTCATGTTCACAAAGAAATGGTAAAACCTTAGAAGAACTTGAATTAGGAAACCAAATGATGATGTTTCTGTTGTGGAGCAAGCATATACTAGCCACGTTGGCTCAATGAGGGCCCACAAATACTGCCCACCAATTCCACAAGTCAACGGTCAAAAGTTACGCTAGACTTTTCTTAAACGACAAAACAATATAAAAGTTGGGTCTTTTTTTACACTTGAAAAATTTAGGCTCCGTTCGGTCTAGATTTTTACTTGTATTTTGTTCTGTTTAGTATAGTATTTTTAGATGGGCGGATTTTTTTTTTTTTTTTTATACTGATTTTAAGGCCCTCTAGTTTTTTTTATAGTAAATTCAGTACTCATTAATGATATTTTACTAATTCACGACTCAAAAAATTAAAAAGGTGATTCTATTTGAACCCAAATAACTTTTCTCTCAAGTAATTAGGAGTGAGGACCAAGAACAAAACGTAGGAAGAATCAAGAGAAAAATTGTAAAGTAGAGACTTTGGCAGGTCCATTATAGGTCAGGTCTCAAGGGTGACTCTCAAGTCTAAAACTAGCTATAGACATAAAATTAGGTCCATTGCACATCTGCCCTTAATTTTCACGTTATCACATAGACATAAAATTAGGTACCATAGCACATCTTAAATTTATAGGGTGACATAAGAGTTTTGGAAGTGATTTTGGGGTTTTGACTATTGAAGGTTGTGTTTTGATCAAAAAATTGCTTTGAAAAACTAAAAAAACTAAAATTTAGAGTATCTAACGGTTTGAGTCCTTTTAGGATCTTGTGTTCAAGAGGTAGCGAGTTCGAGTTCTCTTAGGGTTATTGGCGATTTGCTTGGTCATTAATTTCAGAGCATCCGATTTGTCTCTTTTGAATTTAATTGAACTCGACGGGATATCCTGGGCTATCAAAAATTGAAATAAGGAGGATGACAAGTGAGGTGTAATTTATCCTAGGATTAGAAAAAACAACGGTTGAAGGATTAGATCGAATAGTTCCTAGAGATAATTACCCTAGGATATTTAAGGGAACTTATACTATAAAAAAAAGCTTACTAGCTGATTACTATCCAAAAGGTCCTTTTTAAAAAAGATTAATTACATTAAGGTCCATTTAAACATATACTATAAAAACTCCATATTAGCTGATTAGTGTCAAAAAAGTTTATTTTTAAAAATTTAGGGATGAAAATTGACTTTTGTACCTTTATAGAGTTAGATTTACATTGCTTAATCGTAATCGGTAAATTTTTTTGAATTCAATCTTTTTTAAGATTCCAAAATCGAAACGTTTATCCATGTTATATTTTCTCAAATTGCAAATTGATATGTTCTCAATTTTCATATTTACTAATTCATCGCAAATTGTATGTAATCAAATTAATATGTTCTCAATTTTTATATCTGCTAGATCCTCACAAATTGATATATTAGCAAATTGATATATTCTCAACTTTCACCTTTTATATTTTGAGAAATTCTCACAATCCATGGTTGATAGTTATTTACTTCTTTTTTTTTTTTTTGATAATTTCATATTGATAATTTTTCACTGATCGTTGAAATTGACATTGGCGTTCTCTCAATGTATATTTTAAATTAAGTTCGATATTTTTTTAATTTTTTGAATGACTTCGTAATATAATATCAGATAACTTCTCAATTTATTCTTGAGAAAGTTGATAATTTATAACTTCTCAGTTTTATTGAATATTGATAACTTGATGATTATTTTATTGTGCATTGTTTGGATGTAAAAAAAATAGATTATCAATTAATGATAATTTTTCATTGATTGTTGAAATTGATATTGATAGCTCTAAGTTCACTAAAAGAATATTTTTATATAGAGTTCTTGAATGAACGAATTTCTAGAATACAAGTTTATGATTTTATATGTCTATAAGTTCATATATTTAAATTGGAGCTGAAAACACCTAATTCCTATACGCAATGCTAATTTTTCCGAAATTAGTATAATCTAATCCTACCTAATTTCACAATCAAACATGTCTATTTTGTGGCATGGCAATGTTGCTTGCAACTTCTCCCTCGAAAATTAATTCTGTTTGGTTGTAATTTTCAAAACTAGTTGTCCAAAAATGTTATTATTTTTAATCTTATACAATTTTACGAGAAATATATATATATATATATATATATATATATATATATATATATATATATTTGAGATTTTAAAAATATATTTTAAATATTTGCTACAATTTTCTTTTCTGTTTGCGTGCAGGAACAGCAAGACTTCAAAATTGAGTTCTCTTTGACTTCAATTCTTCTAACCTTTTGATACGGTTTAAGTTATTACTATTTACTACAAAAGAAGTAAATTACACTGATCTCCCTTAAGGTTTGTAATAAATAAGAAGACTTTCCCATACAGTTTCTAAATTTTACTCTCCCCCCTATTTTATTTGACAATATTGAAGACCTCCTCTCTATTAATGAGTCGTTAGTGAACTTGATGGAGAACGACGATGTTTGCAGTTTATATCATTAAAATACCAAATTTTCATTTATAAAAGTTTATGCAATTCAAATTAATTCTTTAGTCCTCCAAACAAACACGCCACTACCTAATAATCTATTATCCTCGTAAATATTCTATCCTTCCAGCAAAACAAACCACTACCCAATAAACGAATTCCTCATCTCTCTTTTGGAAAAGCTAGAAAAAACCTGAATCCAAGGACCTAATATGGATATGTCTGCATTCTTGCTGCATTGGTCATAGAAATGTGATTTTTGAGCTTGGTGGGTTTGGGAGGTGCACTCCTGTTGCAGTGATTGTGGGTTATAGTAATGGTGGTGTGTGTTCCAATGATGGTGGTGACGAGGTCTTGCTGGTTTGATCGGTTTGGAGTGAGAATGAGAAAGTGGTTGTGATTGTGGGTGATAGTGGTTGGTGGTGTTTCTGGCGCATAGGAATAGTGTAATGGTAGGTGTCGGACGAAAACAGATATGGACAAAGAGATGGTGGTGTTTGGTAACAATGGCATACAATTACGGTAGAATTACAATTTTTATAGGGTAAAATGTGTAAAATTATATGATTCATCAATCACGTTTAGCAGGGCATATTAATGTAATTTTAAAAATTATAAAAGAGGTTTCTGTATTTATCAGAAACTTCAAGAAAGTCAATATAATTTTCCTATTATGAAATTTCGTGTTCTTCATCTCTCTCTCTCTCTCTCTTTCTTGGCATGTCAAATAGTAAATCGAAAGAAGCGAGAGAGAAATTGCAAGGTAGAGGCCTAGGTAAGTTTCAGTCCACGTCTAAGGGGTGACTCTAGCTATAAGTAGGATACATTACCACAAAGACCTTCAAATTACCACGAATTTGAAGGACTAATTCCATTGCGCACTCATAAGAAGGGGACATTATATGCCAGAACAAAATTCTGTATGAATTGACCTAAAATAGAAATTGTGATAAATGTTTACGACATTTTGTAAGAAAATTACAATTTTTTTTTGTTACGATCAGGTGTGATATATGTTACGATCGATTGTGGTAATGTTATACCTGACCTCACCATGTATATTTTTTTTAGGATGTATACTGTAGCCGCTCCCAACAAAATTTCTTAGGAACAAAAGATCTCAGCTTTGTTAACATGTTCTAGGTGTCATTCTCTTTAATTATGTCAACCATTCTTAATTTCTACCAACTCATCTTCTCAATATTTTCCATGACACTTATTTTCTTGCTAACTTTCATTTTCGTTATGCTAATTTTTTCTACCACTTCATTTCGCCAGAATTTTCGATGGAACTTGTTTTCTTGCCAAAGTTTTCTACAAATTTTTTTTCATTTGCTCCCT
>BRYE01000008.1:1730000-1732500 GCA_030159115.1 Actinidia arguta var. hypoleuca
AAGTCTCCTAATTTTCTTTCCCAGTCCGAGAAAGTGAAAGAAAAAGCTCAAGGGCAGTACTGTTGTGAGGGGAGGTTGGGGTCATGCAATTGGGTTACTGTTCACTGGCACTTTGATGCCTATAGTTTTAATTTAAACAATTAAAACACCTCGGTTTCAATGTAGTCCCTCCAGCAATGTTCGTTAGCAATTTGAAGAAAAGTGAGATGCGAAAACTCACATGGCCATACATAGGGACCAAAGTAAAACTTTAGCCTAATTACAAGTACCAGTTGTGGCACCTGGCCATTAATAGAACTAACGTTGGTCAAACTTTAAGGACCAATAGTGATAAAATTACCTTTTTAGAAAGTTCATGTGAGTTTTACGTGCTCACTTTCTGTTTACGTTACCAAAGGGCATTAAAGGAATCACATTGAAACCAAACTTAAATTATAGGTTTCTAGTTGCTCAAATTGAAACTATAAGGAAAAAAAGTGAAATTGTGGTCGAACTACAAGGATCAGTGGTGAAATGCAACAAAGGGCACTCCTTCTGGGCATGGAATGAAGGCTATTGTTTGGTTTGTCCTGCATCTTAGATCAGTAACTTACACTTAAATTTATGCCCATATATATAGGTTCCAAACAAAATTGGATGGCTCTGTTTGGCCGTTGTTTTCAAAATTAGTTTTGCGAAAAAAAAGTTTTCGGTTCACAGTCTTCGAAACTTTGAAGAGATGGAGCTTACCTTATGTGGTAACCTTGGGGAAATCTTGTCACCCAATGCCGAAAAAATGGAAATAAAAGGATTCAAAAACTAATTCTAAGTGAACTTTCAAAATTTGATTGCAAGATCTGTGAAACAATTGTTCAAAACAAACACGGAGATAATCTGATTAACCGATTCATAAGCTACGATCAAAATTGAGTGATTAAAGAGAGAGAAAGAGAACTCGATATACGTGGAAACCCCAAATAGGATAAAAAGCTATGAGAGAGAATCAATCACCATACTCTAATAGTGGTTACAAGAAATCTTACAACTCACTTTCAAATCCACACCTTATGGAGCTAAGCCTCACTTACCGTAGGCAGCTACAACACAACTTGTGCTTGACTGTTGCCCCTGAGCCCACGAGCTCACCACACCCCTCTGGAATCCACCACAGGACTGGAACCATGCCTCCTTGAACCCTCAAGCTCGGCTCTCACGGTCTCTCCTCAGAATCCTCTGAACGTCTTCAACACGGATGACGGATGACAATAACTATTGGAGATCTTCAATAACCCTCAAACATCCTTAGAACAAAGATAAATCTCCAAGCCCAATCAAGAAATCACTCTTGAACCTTGCTCAAGATGTTTCTGGGTCTTTTTTGCACTAAGGGAGAGTGAATACATCGCTCCTTATTATGTTTAAATAGTGTCCAGGTCGCAAACCTGTCGTTCAAAGCTCGCTCGAGCAGCATGTTGAGAGCCAGCCTCTGTTCTCAGAAACTAAGCATGTCGCTCAACCTCTCCCTTAAGCACCAGCCTCGCTCAACTTGCAGGTTGAGCTGTAGCCTCAGTCTCTATCGAAGACCTGTTACAAGTGCCGACTACGATCCCGAGCTCATACGTGAAGATTGTTGAGAAGAATACATATAAAAAACAAATCCAATAATCTCTCTAAACAAGATTTACTACAATCAAACAGGATAATGCAATAGAACTTGAAAGCATTTTGTTTACAAGATTGCCAATGCCAAAGAGGGAGGAGGCTTAGAGACCCAACAATTTTCTCTTTTCGTTTTTTCTTTCTTTTTTTTGATACAAGCAATTTCTACTCTGTTTCTAAAATAGGCGAAGGGGGATGGAGTGCCAAGATTTAAACCCTGACTACCGCTCACACCTCTCTTTTTTCTTTGTTGACAATATAATAATGTGCCAAATAATTCCACTTAATGTATTTCTAGATCAGGATCACTTTTTCTTATCTTTTGTTTGGATTAAGGATTTGATGAGAGAAGTAGAAAAAGGAAAAGAAAAAGTTAGAGGATCCAAACGGTTGAATCCTCTACCTGTTCCATTTTCTTTTCTTTGTCCTACACCAAATCCTTAATCCAAACACAGCCTTAGAGATGCAGCAGTTCTTAGAAACAGAATCCACGCTTGATTTGGAGAAAGAGCAATCAAAGAATAGATAAGACAGTCACACATCCTGGTAGAGAGTGCAAGTAGCAGAATCAACAACTCTCCAGATATTTAACTTATTTGTTCTGAATTCCGAATTTTCCCTAAATAGAGATCCAAATTATGAAATTGTGTCTGTCAATGAATTTAGGAAACCAAAAACCTATGAACAGAAGGATAGTAAAGCTATAAAGAATTCCAATTAACTACAGCATTAACCTTCAGAGACACATGACGATAGGTGTCAAGTGGAAGTGCAATCATGTATACGGAGGAGGGACCCGATCAAAGACACTCCGGGAAAATAAAACTTCAATCGAAGAGAAGTCAATGAAAGGCTTTCATAA
>BRYE01000008.1:1742500-1750000 GCA_030159115.1 Actinidia arguta var. hypoleuca
TGTGAAAAACGTGAACAAAAGTATTTAATCCAACACTCATATCCATTGCAAAACAAACAAGTGCATATTAAAATTTCACAGGATTAGTAATCCGACTTAGTCCGACTGGATTTGTTATCCAACCTTAAATCCGACTGGATTTCTAATCCTCCAAATTCAATCTCCAAAACAAACATGGCCTTAGAGTTGTTTTTGCTTTCGCAAATTTCCATGACATCGTTTTCCATGCCATTTGAAGATTATTTTAGGCACGTAATTGATTATTATTGTATCGGGAAAGGTAAAGGCAGCTTTTTTTTACTGTTAAAGTAAAACGATCTATTTGAAATTTTGTTTTTATACATTCTATTGTTTAAAATCTGTTTTATATACTAAACTGATATAACCTGAATAAATTGTTTTTATATTATCTGGACCTTCGGATCTATTTACCAGGCTCTCCGGCCAACCTGTCTAGACCTTTGGATTACCGTCTGAGCCAGAATACAAACTGAAATAATATATTTGAACAAATGACTTATTTTCTCATTGTTATTGTTTTATAACTATTTTATATGAATTCGACTGTTTTGAAATCACGTCTTTGAAAGGAAAACATTTTTACTGTTATTTTACCGTATAATAAGGGTAACTTTTTCATCTTCAAATTATATTAAAATTAAAGAACAATGGAAGAAAATAAGTTAATAACCCGACCTATGTAGTCACATGGATCAAGCATCCGCGGAACAATTCCCTACCATTTCACGTTCATAAAATTGTAGATGTTCTAATGAAATATTTTGAGTTTCCTAAAAATTAGTGGGGCCAATAGTATCACTCACCCCTATGTAAGTCCGCCCTTGACCACCACCAACAACAACAACCGCTGCCAACTACCATCCCCACTCCTGCCACCATCAACTCTGTTGCCATCCACAATCAAACCGCCGCCCCCATAACCAAACGTTTTCTGTTTTACCTATTTGTTTTCAAATTAAAAAAAGAATGTTTTTTCCATAAAATAAAATAGTTAAAAGAAAAAAACTAGAGTAATTGATTTCAGAAAAAAGAGCAGTTTTTATTCAGAGAATGAAACAGTCTTTTTTTTTTTAAATATAAAAGTGTTTTTCCAGATCTAAAAAACATAAAAGTGTCATTCTATTTTTTTTAATTCTATTCCATCGAACCAAACGGAGCCTTAACGTACAATAAAAAAGTAGTAAGGGAAAAGAGTTGCTTACGGATTCATTGCGGAATAGACGCAAAAGAGACAATAAGGCTCCATTTGGTAATGCTTAAAAGCTAAGTTTTTTTTAAGCTTGTTATCAAGAAGGCCAATTTTTTTTGACTTTTTTGCTTTTCTTGTTTTATTTTAACTAAAACTAAACAAATAAGCAAAATCAGAAAAGCAAAAAAGCCAACTCTGATTGGCTTTTTTACTTATTTTAAGCAAAAAAAACAGTTGAAAAGCTAAAATAAGTTGGTGCCAAACGGAGCATAAATATGAAATCTCCAAATATACTGAAATTGTTTGTTGTGAAATAAGTGTGTCATTTATGGTAAATTACACTGACACCCTTTCATAATACAGAAATTTCACTGTCACCCCCTGTTAGGGATAACTCTGTCTAAAGGCATACTCAATTTACGAAAATACCCTCTTTTTCATTACAAGTCTTGAATTTTTCTATTGGTGACAAGATTCATTTGCTAATATAATTGGTTGTTTACAAAGAGATTATTAGGTGGTTTATTAGCTTTTTATTCTCTTATCGATTTGAGATTGAAATTAGCTGACAGTTTATAGCTCTATTTGAGATGCTTTTGGAATTTGCTTTTGAGAAACATCAACCAAAAGTCTATTTTACCCTTATACTCTTCATGGTTGATTTTCAATTTCTGCCAACTAATGACTTAAAAAAGTTAAATTAACATGTTTGTAAAAACTAGTACAAAGTACTTATGAGCTTAAAAGAGCTTTTCTTCAGTCGAAATTAGTTGAAAGATTTTAGCTCTCTTTGAGATGCTTTTGGGATTTGTTTTGAGAAACATCTACCAAAGGACTATTTTACCCTTATAGTAAATTAGTGACTACTTTTATCTTATTAGAATTGTGGTTACTTTTATTTTGTAATTATTAATAATTTTAGAAAAGATGGAAAATTAAAAATCAAGCATGACTTATTTTTATTTTGAAATCTTATTTCTTGTTAGAACTGTGGTTACTTTTTATTTTATAATTATTAATATACATGGAAAAAGATCGTTTTTTAGGGAAAACTACAAAACTAATCCCAGGGTTTGACCCTAGTAACAAATGAAACTCTAAAATTCTATTTTTTTCAATTCAAACCCTACAATTCTATATTGGTATCAATTAAAGTTATCCAATATTATCTCTCAACCTCTATTAAAAAAATGGCTAAGAGGAACAATAAACTTTTTATTTAGTACATTTTTCTTCTCCCTGTGGGGACTGCTTCTATTTCACACATTCTTTTCTCATTATCTACACCTTTTTCCCGACACACTTCTTAAATATTTATTATTTCATTTTTTTTTTCTCTACACATTCCCCATTATTTCCAAAGTATTTTCAAGTCTAGTCCAAACATATATTGTCCATGAACGTAATACCAAATAAGATATAACCATTGTTTATTTATTTTCTCAATATTTTTTTAATTTAAATAATTTCTCAAATAATAATATAAAGTAAATAATAAATGAGATATATGGGGCGGACTGGACTGAAAATTATTAATTAATAGTATATATGTGGGGATGTTAGAAAAATTCCTACCATCCCCACTTCCGTAGGAATAGGTGATAATTATTAATTAATTGAGGTGTGAAAAATAAAATTTAAGGTATTGAAATTTTTCTAGAGTGGGTGTGGAGAGAATGTGGGGTTCGAATACAATTATCCTGAATGAAAAATAAAAATTCTCAAGGGCAATAGCGTAAATCTACCGTGTGCCATGGACGATCAACCTTGACAAGAAAACATGGTTTACATTATGGATGGATCATGCTTTTATAAAAAGGGAAAATTACAAGACCCTTGCATGCATAATATTATGGATGGATTTAGTAAATTATATTGCTTTTACAAAAGGAAAAAAATTATAAGAAAAATCCCAACATTTAACACCGATTCCAAATTAAAACCTAATCTATTAATTTTTTGTTTCAAATCATAGACTTTTAAATTGGTTTGAATTTCAACATTCCATATAACTCATTAAATAATCCTAATGAGAGATTTGTATATTTGTCACTGTGCCAAAATTATTCATAAAATTCTAGAAAAAATGATTAAATAAAAAATTTATCGTTCCACTTAGCCATTTTTTAACAGAGATTAAGGGATAATATTGGATGACTTTAATTGATACCAATATAGAAGTGTAGGGTTTGAATTGAAAAAAAAAAAGATTTTTAGAGTTTGATTTGTTACTAGGGCCAAACCTTGGGATTATTTTTGTAGTTTTCCCTAAACAAGCAATCTTTTTCCATGTATATTAATAATTATAAAATAAAAAGTAACCACAATTCTAATAAGAAATAAGATTTCAAAATAAAAATAAGTCATGCTTGATTTTTAATTATCCATCTTTTTCCAAAATTATTAATAATTACAAAATAAAAAGTAACCACAAAAGTATCCTAGCCGTGCCTGTATCATTCTCTAATAGTTTTTTTTTTTCATATGGCCGTATCGATAAAATGCCACTACTTGTATCCAGTGACAAAGTCACATGAACACATAAGGTGTTGGTCGAACCCACTTCAAAATAAAATGCTATATGTACTATACAAAAAATCTACTTTTCAAAAAAATAATTGTACTGTCATCATTAAAAAATGAGTTTGAACCCTTTTGGACCACTTAATTTTATCTTCGACAAATGGTCGTTTACTAGCACATCATTGCCATGTGGGTTTTTGTATAGAATATCTAACTCTAAATCACTTGTTATTAAAATGTGTACGTATACAAGAATTTAGTAATTGTGCGTGCTATGTATCAAGAAAAATAATTTTAAAATATTTTTATATCTAAAACTCATCGAAAATAACGTACCGATGGCATTTATAAATTAGTAGTCATTGTGGTTGCTATTTGGATTTAAAATTTAATGACCAAAAAAAAATCGCATTATCGTGTTTTCTTTAGTATATTTTTTTCTTAAAAAATAATATTTTGTTTTTCCCAATTCTCTCATTTCATCCAGACAAATCACAAAAATAAAATAAAAATAAATACATTAAAGATAAAAATAATTAAAAAAAATCCCAAATTGAGCCTTAAGAGAGAGAAGGGGGAAAAGAATTGTTGGTGGATTTCAAGGTGGTCATTGGCTTACCCAATCTAAGACAAGAAAATGGAGAGAGATGATCTTGAGGGTAAAACAGGTATTTAGAAGAATTTATTGGCTGACATCATCAAACTCAGTTAACTAAAATAACAGTTGACTAATAGAGGGGATTTTCGTTATAGAATATAAACTTCTAGGGGTGGTACGCAAGTTTTGAAATCTCATGGACTCATTTCTATATATCAAAAACCTAATATATGTAATTTACCCAAATATATAATAGGAGTATCATTGATGGTAAATTACACTGACACCCCCTTCATGATACTGAAATTATGATGATAACCCCTTGTTAGAGATAACTCTGTCTAAAGGCACATACTCAATTTACGAAAATACCCTCATTTAAGAGAATAAAAAGCTAATAAACCACCTAATAATCTCTTTGTAACAACCAATTACATTATACTAATCTAATATAATGACCATGCATCTTGTCACTCATAGAAATACTCAAGACTTGTATTGAATATTAACTTGAGCATTTAGAATTTACAAAATTTGTTAATTTGAAATTGAAAAATCCACAAAATATAAAGATTTGCTAATATTTATGGAATCAATTGTTATATCTTACATTTCAGTCCTTTTTTAGTAAAGTTTTCTAATTATTAAAAAAGAAATTTCTATTGATATTTTTTACTCTCCTCTAATCTAGTGTATATTTAAGTAAATTATGTTTTGATTATTTAATTGTGTCTAAATAATTTCTTAATTTTTACATTGTCATACAAAGTTTCTCTACACATATAAATAGTTAAAACACAAACTATATAAAAATATAAGAAGTTAAGAGATAATAGAAAAATTAGCATGAGAGATTGTGAGGCGCGATGATGACAGTTCTAAAGTTGGTATGGCTCCCCACCAGGGCCGTCCCTGAGTTTTGAGGGGCCCTAGGCCAAAAAATTTTTGGGACCCTAAAATTTGAGAATTTTTAGGGGTTTTAAAATAAAAATGGGTAGCCTTAAAATGAGCCTAATTTGAATTTTCAATGTTCCAAAATAAAAATGGATAACCCTAAAATTTTTGAGTATTTTTAGGGTATCTAAAATAAAAATAGGCCTAATTTGAGTTTTCAATGTTCCTAAATAAAAATGGATAATCCTAAAATTTAAGAATTTTGAGAGGGCTTAAAATAAAAATGAGTAGCCTTAAAATGGATCTAATTTGAGTTTTTAATATTCCAAAATAAAAATGAGTTGTCCTAAATTTTGAAAATTTTTGAATATATTTGGAGGCCCTAAAATTTAAATTTTTTTGGGGGCCCTAGGCCCAGGCCTGATGGGCCTAGGCCCAGGGACGGGCCTGCTCCCCACGTAAAGATTGTAACACATAATACCGGCTCCAAAATGCAAGCTCACAAAACACCAAATATAAGAAGTTAAGAGAAAACAAAAAAACAAGCCTAAGAGATTGTGAGGCGTGATGACGACAGTTCTAAAATTGGTATGACTCCTTACGTGAAGGTTATAATAGACAATAGCAACTCCAAAATGCAAGCTAACAAACCACCATCATGTACTGTTCCACTAGGGGAAAAAGAATTATCTCGGTTAGAATCCCAAAATTCATTAATTAAAATATATTGAAAGTGTGAAAAACTATCACAAATGTGTACATCATATATGTCTCTCATATTAGCAAGGGGGGATAATGCCTTTATATGTAGGCATGCAATTTAAGAAATTAATCTCGCGATCGATTAGAAAATAACCATTTAACTACCTCATAATCTTTTTTTAAACCTACATTATGAGGTAATGTAATAATGATGATAAATCTTATCATAAATTAGTCATGAAAATATTCAAGACCGAGTAACTGAATATTAACTTGAGCAATTAGAAATTGAAAAATTAGTCTATTTGAAACTTTCCAAATTCACAAAACAAAAATATTTGCTAATTTCTTATGGAATCAATTGTTGTATACTTGTAATGTTTTCTATTTATTAATAAAAATAATTTTCTAATAATATTTTCGGTTCTCCTCTAATCTAGTTTTTTTTTTTTTTTTATCTATTTGTGCCTAGAGAATATTTTTCTATATTATTAGGAAGCTTTCCCTACACATATATAAATAGTCAAAAAGCACAATTTTTATAGAAATATGAGAAATTAAGAGAAATATATTTTTGTTAAACCAATCTCTCTCCTCGACATATATTTTTGTTGCATTTGAAATTGTAAATTTTATCTTTCATTTTCAGATTTTTTGTGTCTCATACCAAGCTATAACCCCAAATGCACAAGCAATGGAAAATCCTACCCTTGTTTATCATATAAGAATCTCCCATTTACAGACAATAACTTCAAATTAGGAAACAAAACCCGCAACAAAGATTGATAATATATACAACTGATTTGTCACGTGTTGTGCACGGGCCATGCATATTATTCATTTAATTATGAATGATTGATCTTTATGTCTCACATATATTAAACTTCATATATAAGTGATTTGGCACGTGTTGAGCACGTGCTAAGTACATTAACCTTTTAATTATTAATTGATCTTTTTCAATATAGTACGCTATAGTAATCATATAGTGCCTCATATGATATTATTTGATAGATAAGAATATCACATTCACATATAATAACTTAAAATTAACAAGCAAAGTCCGCAACAGAGGATTGAGTATATATACAATCTAAAAATATGTTAAACTTCATAAAGTATTAGTGGTTTGGCATGTGCTAACACTTGCGAAGCACATTAATCAATTAGTTATCAAATTTTGATATTTTCTAATCTAGTAACGCTATGGTAATCATATTAGTACCTCACATAATAGCATTTGATGATGATTTTAATTATAATTAAATAAAAATTTTAGGATTAATTTGTTATAATTAAAACTACAGGGTTTAATTTGGTAACTGAGGTAAAATTCTAGTTTTTTTTTGTAATCTTCCGTGTAATCCCAGTCTCGTCTAAAAATAAGTGGAACCAAACACCGCCTTAGATCAAAATGTGACGCTTGCATTCACGTCCGCACACCGAAGCGTGACACGTCACCACCAAAGTGGGCCCCACCTCCTCTCTCTCTCTTCGTTCGCTGCCCACGTTTTCCACTTCTCGCTGCCCGAGCTGCCCGCCCTCTTCCCAAACGAACATTGCCTTCTCCGTA
>BRYE01000008.1:1782500-1795000 GCA_030159115.1 Actinidia arguta var. hypoleuca
TGCACATATCGGTGGTAAGGAAATTTAATCCAACCCTTGAATATAAAAAAAAATATGATGGAATTGAACTGATTAGGCGAGAAAAACAATATTGAGAATTAAAATTGCGGTGTTTGAAAATACATGGACCAAAATGGCAGTTGAGGCAAACTATATGGACCATTTTTGCAATTTCTTCAAAAATAAATAAATGAAATGAAATGAAAGACAATTGACAACATTTGATGACCATGCAGATGATTTTGAACCTACAGTGTCTAGTCACATGGCATGTTCCTCAGTGAGGGGTCAAAATATAAATTGTAGTAGATTGGTAACTTTAATTGTGAACATTTTACAAGTAGATTGCCTCTGGTCCTTGCCTCCCATCAATGTGTGCTGTTTATTACACTTTTATCCTCCAGAATATCATCATTTTGTTTATTTGGTCATAAACTATTAATTTGATCTATTATATTCTTAACGTTATTGATTATAGTCCTTAAAAGTCTAATTCAGATTCAAAAAATGTATAAATTGAAAATCGAAAAAACCCATCACGTGCCCTACATATGACCTTCCATGACAAAACGGACATTCTTTCGTGTCCTTACGAATGTCATTCGATTTAACTTTATAAAAACAAATTAGATAGTTCAAGAGCAAAGTAAATTGAGTTGATAGTTTGAGAAAACAAAAATCCGAGGAAAAAATTCTGAATAATTTAGAGGACAAAAATGAACCCTAAAGGCTCGTTTGTTTTACAGGATAGGATTATAGGGGATTAGTATTCTCGGGGCTGTTTGTCCTACAACTTTATGGGTGTGTAATACCACAAGTCCTATGTTTGGGAATCCTTGTGACGGATAGTTGGACTTGCGTAATACCGTGTATCCCATGTTTGGCTTGGAAGACTCTTTTGAGTTACACCTGATGTGCCACATGGGATAACCCATCACAACTCCACGTAAAATTATGCTAAACTGAAAAAAAAGGAATATAAAGAAATTATTTATAAAAAGAAAAATTAGATAAAAAATCAGGGAAAATTTTAAAAAATAGTTAAAACAATTTAAAATAGAGAAAAAATACAAAAAAAGAAAATGAAAAATGAAAATGAAATTAAAAGAAAAAAGATAAAGAGAAAAAAATTGAAAAATGAAATTTAAAAAAAAAACAGAAGAAACAAGAAGAAAAACAGAAAAATAGGAAAAAAGTAAAAAATACGAAAAAATTAAAACAAAAAAATAGATGAAAAAAAAGAAAACAGGGTAAAAAGAAAAAAAGAAAAAAGAAAATGAAATTAAAACAAAAAAAAAGATAAACAGAGAAATAGGAAAAAAGTAGAAAAATAGAAAAAAAAAATCAAAACAGAAAAAAATGAAAAAGAGAAAAAAAAAATCAAAACAGAAAAAAATGAAAAAGAGAAGAAAATAAGAGAAAATAAATAAATAAATAAAAAGGGAAAGAAGTGGAAAAATGAAGATAACGAAAAAAATATATCCAAATATTTATATATAAACAGAAAAAAGTAAAAATCAATTAAAAAAATGAAAAAATAGAAAGAAAGGAAATTAAAAAAAGGAAGAAAAAAAAGAGCAAAAAATACATTTATATATAAACAGAAATTATAAAAAAAAATGCAGTAAAAAAAGAAAAATAAAATTAAAACACAGAAAGATAAAAAAGAAAAAGGAGATTAAAAGAAAAAGAACTTAAAAACAAGGAAAAAAAAGTAGAGAAAAATAGAAAAAGAGTACATAAAAACAGGGGGGAAAAGAAGATAACAAAAATATATATAAATAGAAAAAGTAGATAAAGATAAAAAAAAAAGTTGATAAAAACAAGAAAAAAACAGAAGAAAACCATGAAAAACAGAATAAAAAATAGATAAAAACAGAAGAAAGAAGAAAGTAATTGAAAAAAAAGAAAAATATTAAAACAAAAAAACTGTAAAAAAACAGTAATAAAATATATATAGGAAAAAAAAAAAAAAGAAGATAACAAAATATAAAAAAAATAAAAAATAAAATAGAGAAAAAAGAGAAAAACGGAAAAAAAAGAAAAGTTAACAATATATATAAACAGAAAAAGTAGAAAACAGGCAAAAAAGAGAAAAAAAGAAGATAATAAAAAATATATATATATAAACAGGAAAAAAAAAACATAAATAAAAATGATAAGTTACCAAAATAATTGCAAGAATCTGAAGAACATAATAAACATGTGTAGTATTAGGCGAACTACATGTAATTGTAGCACTAAAATGGAAGATCCCAACAAACTAGAAATTATGAAACAACTGGAATTGAAAAACGAAGAGAAACGGCCATCAATTTCAATAAAAACATAAATTAATATACCTAAGACAATTGAAAAAAATTATTAGTCAGAATCGAAATAATAAAACCAACAAAATTACGCAATTAATTAAAGGAGCAATTTCAATACCCCAATGAAGAACAATTCTTCAATTTGCTGATGCGACGATCATCCAAAGAGTCTGCCAGCTGATTTAGGTTGTGACGGTTGTTGATTTAGGCGGTGGGCGGGCTGATTTGGGTTGTGATGGTTGCGGCGGCTAATTGGGTCTGAACTACCACCCTGTTAATGCTCATGATTTTATCCCCAAGAACCATAAATTACATTTACCCAAAAAGAATCCTAAATTACCACCGTCCCGTCACCATTGCCCTTCATATGCCAACAAAACAACCGCATAGACATACCTACAAAGAAAAACAGACCAAAGCAAAAAATAATAAAACAAAGAAAAACAGTTCAAAATTGAAAAGATAAATTTAAACAGAAAAAAAAAAGCAGTCAAACAAAAAAAAACATGGAATAAAAAATAAGGGAAAAAAATTAAAATGTTAAAAATTAAAAAGAATTAATAAAAGAAATAAAAATAGAAATAACAAGGAAAAAAATCAGAAAAAAGGAAAAAAATATAATGATAGACTGTTTTAACTATTATGATAGTTTTTTAATATAATGTATGATATAAGTGTGTGCGTGAAAACTACATACTCCCTCTAGGAAAAAAATAGATAAAAAGAGAAAGAAGAAAAAAGGGAAAAGGAAAAAAAAGAAGATAATGAAATATATATGTATATGTATAAATAGAAAAAATAAAAATGGGATAAAAACAAGATATTGAAAATTATATTTATTTATAAAAGGAAAAAAAATAGTTAAATATTTAGAAAAGTAGATAAAAAGAAATAAAAAAGGAAAAAAAAAGTAGATAACACAAATTTTATATTTACAAAAAAAAATAGATGAAAAAAAGAGAAGAAAAAAAGAAAAAAAATTAAAATCAACAAAAAGAAGAAAAAAAGAGAAAAAGAGAAAAATAAAAACGGGGAATAAAAAACATCAAAAACACACAAAAAAGAGAAAAAAAGAAAAGGAAAAAAAGAAGAAGATAACAATATATATATAAACAAACAGAAAAAAATGATAAAAAAATAGTAAAAACTGTAAAAAAAAAATAGAAAAGTAGATAAAAGTAAAAAGATAAAAAAGGGAAAAAAAATAAGATAACATAAAATATATTTATATATAAAAATAAAAAAAAGTAAAAAAACAGTTAAAAATCAAAAAATCAAAAATTATAAAAAAATGGAAAAACAAAATTAAAAAAATGTCAAAAAACTGTCAAAATAAAAAATAAAAAAAAAGAGGGAAAAAATAAAAAAAAGGAAAAAAAAGAAGATAACAAAAGATATATATCTAAACAGAAAAAATTGATGAAATCAGTAAAGAAAACAATTCAAAAAGTAAAGACAAAAAAAAAAAAAAAAAACAAAGAAAAACAATTCAAAATTGAAAAAATAAAATAAAACAGGAAAAAGGAAGGGAAAATGTTAAAAAATTAAAAAGAATTAATAAAAATAAATAAATATAAAAATTCATAAAAAAATGGATAAAGGAAACTAAAAAAAGATAAGTGAAAAAAAAGGAAGTTAACAAAAAAAATATATTTATAAACAGAAAAATTAGATAAAAAATCAGGGAAAATTTAAAAAAATAGTTAAAACAGTTAAAAAAAGAGAGAAAAAAAACAAAACAAAATAAAAACAAAAAATCAGAAGAAAAATAGGGGAAAAAAAAAAGGAAAATAAGAAGATAGCAAAAATAAATATATATCTAAACAGAAAAAAGTAGATAAAAATAAAACAGGGAAAAAAAGAAGAAAATAAAAAAGAAGAAGAATATATATATATATATATATATATATATATAAATTAGAAGAAATAGTTGAAAAATTCAAATAAAAAAGTTTAAAATAGAAAAAAAGAAAGAAAATAAAGAAAAAGAAAATTGAAATTAAAACAAAAAAAGATATACATAAAAAATGTAAAAAATGAAATTAAAAACAAAAAATAGAAGAAAACAAGAAGAAGAACAGAAAAATAGAGAAAAATTAGATAAAATATAAAAAATCAAAAAAGGGAATAAAGGAAGAAAAAAATAGTTGATTTTTATTAAAAAAAAAAAAGAGTAGTTAAAAAAATTGTTTACAAAAATAAAATTAGATAAAATAGTTTAAAATAGAAAAAAAAGAAAAAAAAACAAACAGGAAAAAAAGAAAGAAAATAAACAAAAAGAAAAATAAATTAAAACAGAAAAGATCTACAGAAAAAAAGTAAGAAATGAAATTAAAAATAAAAAATAGAAGAAAGGAAGAAGAAAAATAGGAAAATAGGAAAAATGTAGATAAAATATAAAAATCAAAACAGGGAATAAAGTAAGTAAATAAGAAAAAAATAGAACAAACAGTTGAAAAATTAAAATATATATACATTAAAATTAAGAAAAAGAAAAATGAAATTTAACACAAAAAAAGTTAAACAGAAAAAAAATTAAAATTAAAAAACAGAAGAAAAGAAAAAGAAAAACAGAAAAATAGGAAAAAAGTTGATAAAAGGTGAAAAAGAAAAGAAAAAACAGTTAAAAAATAAAAAAGAGATAAAATGAGAAAAAAGGAAAAAGTAAAAAAAAAGAGAAGAAAACAAAAAATGGAAATAAGAAGAGGAAAAAGGAAAAGTGGAAAAAAAAAAGATAAAAACAAGAAGAAGAAAAAATTAAAACAGTATAAAAAAAGGATAACGGAAGGAAAAAAAAACAACAGAAACGACTAGTTAAAAGAAAAAAAAAAGAGGAAAAACAAAGAAGATAACGATATATATATATATATGCAAACAGAAAAATAAGATAAAAACAGCGAAAAAATAGGAAGAAAAAAAAAAAGCAGAACAAAATTTAAAAAATTTTAGAAAAATAGATAAGATAAAAAATTAAAGAAGGAAAAAATAAAATGTTAAAAAAGGTAAAATAATTAAAAAATGAAAAAATCCAGAAAGAGAAAAAGGAAATTAAAACAAAGAAAGAAAGATAAAAAAGGAAAAGGAAAAGAAAATTAAAACAAAAAAGATAAACAGAAAGAAAAAAGAAAAGAGAACAAAAAGATAAACTGAATAAAAAGGAAAAAGGAAATTAAAAACAGAAAAAATAGAGAAAAGAAGAAAAAAAGGAAAAACAGAAAACAAAATGATTTAAAAAAAAAATAGACAAAAACAAAAAAACAGATGTGAGTGTGCTTGGTCGACCAGAGACAAGTCTCGTAATTATTAGATTTCATCAACATCATGTTGGCGAAAAAATGTGAGTTTATAATCTATGTCTTTAGTCTCAAATATAACTCATAAAAATATTTTAAAACATAAAAAAATAGATAAAAACAGTAAAATTAAATTAAAAAGAAAAAAATGATTTTTTTAAATAAAAAGTAGATAAAAAAAAAAGTTAAAACAGTTTAAAATAGAAAAAAAAAAAAGAAAAAATGAAAAGAAAAATGAAATTTAAACAAAAGCAGGTAAAGAGAAAAAAAAAAAAGAAGAAAAATATAATTAAAAAAGAAAGAAAAGAAAAAAATAAGAAAAAAAGAAAAATAGGAAAAAGGTGGGAAAAAAAATAAAAAAACATTTAAAAAATTAAACAGAAATAAATTAAAAAGGGGAATAAAAACAGGGAAAAAACTGAAGAAAAAAGGAAATGGAAAAAATGTTAAAAATAGGTTAAAAATTATAAAAAGAAAAAAAGAAGATAACCAAAAAAAATAACAATGTAGGAAGAAAAAAAAGAAAAAAGGGAAGACAGAAAAAATTAAAACAAAAAAAGTAGGCAAAAACAGAAAACGAGATAACGGAAAAAAACAGCAAAAATCCAAAAATAGAGGAAAATTAGAAAATAGAAAAACAGAAAAATAGGGAAAAAATAGAAAAGGTAGATAAAATTAGAAAAAAATAAAACAATATATATAAATAAAAAATAGATAAAAACAATAAAAAAAAACAGAAAAGGGAAGAAAATAAAGTAAAATACATTTTGTTATATTTAAACATATATATATATATATATATAAATAAAAATGAAAAAAGGCAAAAAGGCAAAAAAGGTCAGAAAACAGAAAAAAATAATATATATAAAAAATGAAAACATTGATAAAAAAGAAGATAAAAAATAAAAAACCTTTATTTCCTGTTTTTATTTTTATTTTTTCTAAAAGGAAAAAAATAACAATATATAAAAAATAAAAAACAGAAAAAGTAGATAAAAAATAAAAAATAAAAAATAAAAACAGGAAATAAGGGGGGGGGGGGGAATAGATGAAAAATTAGAAATTTAAAAGAACATGTAATAAAGAACATTTAACTATCAACGCATTGAAATTTAAAAAAAATATATTAAAAATATTGATTCTTATTTTTTTTCTTTCATAAAAAACATAAAGTGGGAGTAAAAGAAATTATAAAATTTTATCATAATTTATTTAATATAAAAATTTTAAAGTAAAAGTAAAAAGAAAAAAGAAAAGAATCAAGTGTATTAAAAAAAAAAGAAATAAAAGGGTTACAAAATTTTATAAAAAAAAATTTATATAAAAATTAGGAAGTGAAAGTAAAAAAAAAAAGAGTAAAAGGGTATTAAAAATATATATAAAATAGTTAAATGTGAAAGTGATGGGAGGAGAGAGAGTGAAAATTATGATGGGAGGAGAGAGAGTGAAAGTGATATTTTTTGGCGGGAAAAAATAATTTGAGGTGAAATCTGAGCCGTTGGATCAACTCAAATTGATTTCAGCCATAGATAACGAGAGATAGATTTTGAATTCAAACGTAGTTGTGATTTATATTATAGATGTAAACAGAAAAATAGATAAAAACAACGAAAAAACACAACAAAAAAGAAAAGAAAAATCAGAAATAAATTTAAAAAAATTGAAAATTGAAAATATAAAAAAGAAAAGAAAAAAGTGATAAAAAAATAAGTAAAATAATTTTAAAAATAAAAAAATACAGATAAAGGAAATTAAAAGAAAAAAGATAAAAAGAAAGAAAAAAGAAAAGAGAACAAAAAGATAAAAACAAAAAAACAGAGAAATTAGAGAAAAAAGATAAAAACAGAAAAAATAGATAAAAATTAAAAAAAAAACAGTAAAAAAAAGAGAAGAAAATTAGGAATCGTGTTCATGGTCGACTAGAGACGAGTCGTAATCATCAGATTTCATCAACGTGATGTCGAACCTTGCGATCGATATTCGTGGCGAAAAAATGTGAGTTTATAATCTCTGTCTTTAGTCTCACATATAACCCCTAAAAATATTTTCAAAAATAAAAACAGAAAAGAAAAAAACAGGATAAAAGAAAAAAAGACTAAGCAAAAAAAATTTAAAAAAGATGAAAAAAATATAGAAAATAGAAGAAAAAAGAAGATAAAATTTGGGGAAAAAATAACAATATATATATATATATATATATATTATATACATAAAAATAGATAAAAACAGTGAAAAAAGAAAAACCCAAAAAAAATTCAAAATTAAAAAAATTTTAAAAAATAAATTAAAAACAGAAGAAAAAGATAAAAACAGAAAAAATGGGGAAAAAATGAAAAACGGGCAAAAAATAGAAAAAAGAATAAAAGAAGATAACAATTATAGAAAAGGGGAAAAAAGTAAAAAAATAGTTAAAAAATAAAATACAGGCTAAACAAAGAAAAAAGGTAGACAAAAATAAAAAAGGAAAATAAAAATGGAAAAAATAGATAAAAATATGGAAAAAAGGTAGACAAAAAAGAAAAAGGGAAAACAGGGAGAAAAGAAAACAGGCTAAACAAAGAAAAAAAAGGAAAAAAAGAAGATAAAATAATATATATATATATATAACAAAAAAAAGTAGATAAGAAAAGAAAGATAAAAAAATATATATAAAAAGATTTAAAAACAAGGGGGGAAATTAAAAAAAGAAAAAAAAAAGTGAAAAAGGGAGCTAACGAAAACAGTAAAAATAATGAAAAAAAGGAAGAAAAAAATAAGGAAATAAAAGTTAAACAATTAAAAATCGAAAAACAAAAAAGAAAAAAAGAAGATAATAAAAGAAAAAAAAGTAGATAAAAACCATAAAAGAGAAGAAAAAATTAATAATAGAAAAATACAAGAAAAAACAAGTAATAACAGGAAAAAAATAAAAACTAGAAGAATTTTTTTTTTTTTAGAAAATAAAGTAAAAAAAAGGAATAGCAGGAAAAAAATAAAACATAGAAAAAAGAAATAGAAAATAATAGAAAAATAGAATACCAGAAAAAATTTAACAGTAAAAAGTAAATAAAAAAATACAATATATAAACAGAAAAAAATTTAGAAACAGTGGATTATATAAACAAGGAAATTAAAAAAAAAAAGAAGCAAAACATAATAAGTAGGAACAAAGTAGATAAAAAAACAAGGAATAAAAGAAGGAAAAAATATAAAAAACAATAGAAAAATTATTAAAAAAAGTAGGTTGAAAATAAAAAAAATATTAGATAAAAACAGGAAAAAAGATGAAAAAACAGTGGATTTAAATAGAAAAACAAATAGTAAAAAATAAAGAAAAACAAAAATGAAATTAAAAGAAAAAAATATATACAGAAAAATATAAAAAATAAAATTAAAAAAAATAGAAGAAAAGAAGAAGAAAAACAGAAAAATAGGGAAAAAGTAGATAAAATATAAAAAATTAAAACAGGGAATAAAGGAAGAAAAAATAGAAAAAACAGTTAAAAATGAACTAAAAACAAAGTATATAAAAAATAAAAGATATAAAAATAAATAAAAAATATTTCAAAATTAAAAAAAGTTTTTAAAAAAAGGCAATTGAAAAAAGAGAAAAGATATAAAAGCAGGGAGGACATTTAAAAAAATTAAAAAAAAGTTGATATAAAAGAAAAAAGGGGAAAAAGGGAGCAAACGAAAAATGGCAATAAAAGTAAAAAAATTAAAAAGAGAAAAGAGAAAAGAGAAAAAAAGAAGATAACAAAAGAAAAAAAAGTAGATAAAAACAGTAAAAGAAAAAAATAGATAAAAAGAAAAACAAAACAAGAAATAACAGGAAAAAAAAGAAAAATAGAAGAAAAAAACTAAAGGAATAGCAGAAAAAGTAACAAATAAAAGAAGGAAAAAAAGAAGATAAAAACACAAAAAAGTAGATAAAAACAATAAAATAGGAAAACATGAGGAAAAAAAACGAATAAAAAAATAGACAAAGAAAAAAAAAGAATATAAAAAATATATATAGAAAAAATAGATAATGAAAATTATATTTATATATATAAAAGGAAAAAAACAGTTAAATATTTAGAAAAGTAGATTAAAAAAAAGGAAAAAAAAAAGTAGATAACAAAAATTTTATATTTAATAAAAAGAAAAATTAGATGAAAAAAAAAGAAAAAAAAGGTAAAAAGTTCAAAACAGAAAAAGAAGAAAAATAAAACCCAAAAAAAAAGTTAAAATAGAAAAAAAATAATAATAATAATAATAAAAATCAGAAAAAATAGGGAAACAGTAGATATAAAGGAAGAAAAAAATAGAAAAAATTTTTAAAATGAAAATATGAAAAAGAGAAAAATAAAAACGGGGAATAAAAAACAGGAAAAATACACAAAAAAAAAGAAAAAAAGAGAAAGAGAAAGAAAGAAAAAAGGAATATACAAACATAAAAAATAGATAAAAAAATTGTAAAAAAGGTAAAAAAAATCATTAAAAAGTAGATAAAATAAAAAAAGGGAAAAGGAAAAAAAAAAAGATAACATAAAATATACTTATATATAAAAAGAAAATAAAAAATGGCAAAAAACCGTTAAAAATTTCAAAAAGAGAAAAACAAAGAAAAAAAGAAAAAAAGAAAAAAAGGAAAAATGAAAAAAAGGAAAAATGAAAAAAAAAAAGACAACAAAATATATATCTATATATATAAACATAAAAATTGATAAAATCAGTAAATAAAACAGTTCAAAAAAGAAAATGAGAATGACAATTAAAACAAAGAAAGATAAAAAAGGAAAAGGAAAAGGAAATTAAAAGAAAAAGAAAAAGAAAAAAAAGTAGAGAAAAAGAGAAAAAACTTAAAAACAAGAAAAAAAGTTTAGAAAAATAGATAAAAAAAAGTAGATAAAAACAGGAGAAAAAAGAAGATAACAAAAATATATATAAGAAAAGGTGACAAAAAGAAGAAAAAACAGAAGAAAACCAGGAAAAAACAGAATAAAAAATAGTTAAAAAAAGGGGAAAAAGGAAAACAGAAAATGGAAGGAAAAATTTTAAAAAACAAAAAAAAAAAAAAAACATGGAAAACAACAGGAGAAAAGAAAAAGAAATAAATGTAGAAATAAAAAATACAGGAAAAAAGAAGATTTAGAAAAAGAAAAACAGAAAAAAGAATTAAAAAAAGCATTTTTTTTAAATAAAGAAGAACAGGGAAAAAAAATAAAAAAGAGAAAAAGAGAAAAAATGAAAAAATAAAAGAAGATAATATATTTTTATATATATATATATATATATAAATAAACAGAAAAATAAATAAAAACAGTGAAAAATAGGGAAAAAAGAAGAAAACAATATATATATATATATATATATATATATATATATATATATATATACACATAAATAGAAAAAGTTAAAAAACAGAGGAAAGAAGAAAGTAATTGAAAAAAAATAAAAATATTAAAACAAAACAAAAACTGTAAAAAAACAGTAATAAAATAAAATAGGAAAAAAAAAGATAAAAAAATATATATAAAAAATAAACAACATAAAATCAGAGATAAAAATAAAAAATAAAATAGAGAAAAAGAGAAAAAAGGAAAAAAAAGAAAAGTAAACAATATATATAAACAGAAAAAACAGAAAAAGTAGAAAACAGATAAAAAAAAGAGAAAAAATAGAAAAAAGAAGGAAGATAACAAAAAATATATATATAAACAGAAACAATAAAAAAAACAGAAAATAAGTAAATAAATAAAAATGATAAGTTACCAAAACAATTGCAAGAATCTGAAGAACATAATAAACAAGTGTAGTATTAGGCGAACTACAAGTGATTGTAGCACTAAAATGGAAGATCCCAACAAACTAAAAATTATGAAACAACTGGAATCGAAAAACAAAGAGAAACTGCCCAGCAATTTCAACAAAACCATAAATTAATACACCTAAGACAATTGAAAAATTTATTAGTCAGAATCAAAATAAAAAACCAACAAAATTATGCAATTAATTAAAGAACAATTTCAATACCGTAGTGAAGAACAGTTCTTCAATTTGCTAATGGGACGATCATCCAGAGAGTCTGCTAGCTGATTTGGGTTGTGGCAGTTGTTGATTTATGCGGTGGGCGGGCTGTTTTGGGTTGTGATGGTTGCTGATTTGGGTGGTGGCCGCGGCTAATTGAGGCTAAACTACCACCCTGTTAATGCTCATGATTTTATCCCCAAGAACCATAAATTACATTTACCCAAAAAAGAACCATAAATTACCACCGCCCCTTCACCATTGCCCTTCATATGCCAACAAAAAAACCGCATAGACACACCTACAAAGAAAGAAAATGGAACCCACATGCCCGAATATCCAGATAAAAACTTCTAACTGTAAAACCCTAAAGTGATTTGTAATGAAGAAGGGCAAGAAGAAGAAGACCTCATCAGTTATGTTGAGGTCCATGATTCATATCTTCGCAATTTGAATTCTGCTTGAAGCGACAGAGACAGAGACCTTCCTCTAATGGTCGATTCAATCTGCACACATAAAGACTTCTGACTGTAAAACCCTAACTTGATTTGTAATGAAGAAGAAGAAGAAGAAGACCTGATCAGTGATTCATATCTTCCAAATTTGAATTCAATTCCGCAGCATGAAGAGAGAAAGAAGTCTTCCCATAGATGGCCGACCAATTCTATCTGACAAACAGACGTGAGACTTCCCTAACCTTCATCGAGAGAACATGGGAGACTTGAGAGAGCGTTGTGAAAGAGAGAGAGATATTTATAATATGCCTAAGAAAGATTATGCCGTTATTTTTTGAAAGAGGAAAAGGAAGTTAGAGAGAGAGAGAGGGATAGATTTTACATTGTGTGTGACATTCAGAAAAGGAAAAGAGCCGTTATGGGCTTGAAAAAAAGAAAAGAAAAGAAAA
>BRYE01000008.1:1800000-1815000 GCA_030159115.1 Actinidia arguta var. hypoleuca
TGTTGTTTTTCTATCTTTTCTCCTGTTTTTTCTCTCTCTCTTTTTCTCTCTATTCCTGTTTTTATTTTATTTTTTCTATTTTACTTCAATATTTCAAGTTTTTATCTATTTTTTATGTTTTTTTAATTTCCTTTTCCTTATTTTTTAAATATTTTTTTACTTTCTTTATTCTGTTTTCTTTTTTATCTATTTTTTCTGTTTATAGTTATTTTCTTTGTTTCTCTTTTTCCTTTTTTTTCCTATTTTTTATTCCCTGTGTTTTATTTTTATTTTATTTTTATCTATTTTTTTACTTTTTCTAATTTTTTCATCTGTTTTTTCATGTTTTTCTCTTTTTTCTGATTTTCATTTTTTCACTATTTTTCACTTTTTCTCTTTTTATTTTTTCTTTATCTTCTGTTTTTATCTATTTTTTCTATCGATTATTGATTTGTATACGATCAATGTGATTTCTTACAACATTAAACTCGCCGATGAGATTTAAATTTCACGTTATTTTATTAAGTTATTAAATAATACTAAACAAATACTGAACAAATGCTCGATCAACTTAATTTTTTACAACACTGATATTTACGTGGGGTTTATAACATGAGCATTTTGGATCATCAAATTGCATGAGTAAAAATTTGGGCTAAAAAATACTTGAATTGCACCGATACAATTCGTTTTTAGGACTTTGGATAATCCAAGTCCTAAAATTAAAGTGCACATCAATTTTCAGAGATTGTGATTATCATGAAGGCTTCAATTCTAATGAAAAAAAGTAATACTACTTATTAGTCATTTTTTTTCTAAAATATTGAGAAAAAAGTATTGATGCCAAATTTGTTAAACAAATACTGATTTGGCAACCAAATTTGATTAATTAAAATTATTTTTTTAAAAATAAAACAAACTCGAATGCTATAACTAATTCAAATATATATGTATCTGTATCTGTATCTCTATCTATCTATCTATATAAATAGTGCACTGAATGGCGATTGAGAACCCAAATCAATTGGAGCAATCACAATCTAATTTTAAAAAAAAAAATCCAAAAATATTAAGTAAATTAAAAAAGAACTATGTTTATTAAATAAAAAATCATAATAAGTAATATAATAATATTTATATTTGAACGAGAAGGAAAAAATATAATAAAATGTATTTATTATGGAAGTTTGAATTCAACATGTCCAACTATAAATATTATAGAATTTAATGGTAATTATATTTAAAAAATAATACTACTTATTGATATTTTTTTCTAAAATATTGAGGAAAAAGAAGATATGGCAAGTTTTTTTTAGAAATCTAAAAGATATGGCAAGATTTGAAAAAATGCCGTTGAAATCTGATTATTACACGTCATTAATTTTTTTTATTCCTTTTTCCTTTTAACTGTTTTTCTTCCTTTTTTCCTTTTTTATTATTACACGTCATCAAAGTATATATTTTTTGTTATCTTTTTTCCCTACTATTTTCTTTTTTCTTTTTTCTTTTTACCTTTTTTTATATATGCTTTATCTATACTTTTTTTCATTTTTATTTTTTTCATTTTCATTTTTTTTCCTGTTTTTTTCGTACTTTTCACTTTTTAAGGCAATGGGTAAATTTCACTGATCTCCCCTGACATTTATAATAAATATAGACATCTTCCCTATAATTTCAAAGATAACACTGAGTTTTTGACTTTTGAAAAAATAAGATTTCCCTTCTATCCTTTGATTTAGGATTTTCAAAAAATAAATTCTAAATTCACCCATTAAGATAAATTAATATTATATTTTTTTAAAATACCATTTATTTATAAATTATTTTATTTTTAATAATATTTTTAGAAAAAACAATCTAAATACTTTACTTTTTAATTTCTCGTAATCTAAACATACTCAAAATAATTAATTATTTAAAAATAATAATATTTATTTATCTTAATAGATGTATTAAAAAAATAAAAGTATAAATCAAAGAAAAAACTTGTTATTTTTGCACAAGACTAAACTTCAAAGGGAATTTTGGTATTAGTTTTAAAAGTAAGAAACGTTATTGTCATTTTAAAACTATAGAGGAGATAACTGTATTTGTTAGAAACCTCAAGGGAGATCACTGCAATTTACCCCAACGCAATTTATAGGCTCAAAAAAATGATGACGTGTAATAATCAGATTTCAACGGCATTTTGTTTTCAAATCTTGCCATATCTAATCTTTTAGATTTCTAAAAAAAAACTTGCCATATCTTGTTTTTCCTCAATATTTTAGAAAAAATATCAATAAGTAGTATTATTACCATTAAATTCTATAATATTTATAGTTGGACAACAAAATCATGATGAATTCAAACTTCCATAATAAATACATTTTATTATATTTTTCCCCTCTCGTTCAAATATAAATATTATTATATTGCTGTTTTCCTATTTTTAATTTTTAATTTTATCTACTTTTTTTTATTTTAATTTTTTAACTGTTTTTATCTACATTTTCCTTGTTTTTTTTCTATTTTTTTTTCTGATTGCTTTTCTTGATTTTAAGTAAAGTAGTGAATGTTAATTCCATTTGGTAAACCATCATTAGAAGATTAAAAATCAACTTAAATTATACACAGATTGGTTCCATGCGAATTTACCGTTTCCAAGATTCTGTTTCCATATCAGTTTCCAAGATTTTGTTTCCATATTTATTCTCCAAAGATTTTAGATTACAAAGACGAATCGGATTACTCACTGGTGGAATAACGGTCAAATCTCCGCCTATATAATCCGTCTCTCTCTCCCTCTCCCTCTCCCTCTCCCTCTCATACACAGCGTAATATTATTGCAATCCCAAATTTCCACAAGCATTCTCTCTCTCTCTCTCTCTGTCTCTCTTCCGTTTGACGATAATCAATTCCATTCTTCTTCTTCTTCTTCTTCTTCTTCTTCTTCTTCCTGATAAATTGTTTACAGTACCCTTCTTCATCTTCTTTGTGAAAAACTGTATGAAGGTGCTCTGGAATTTCCCCGGAGAAATTGGATAGAGATTTTGGCACTTACAACAACAGTTGAGAGGATCGAGACTTTGAAGGTTCTTCTTCATCTTCTTTAGTTAATTGTTGTGGTGGGTTTATTAATTTCTTGTTTTTGTTGCCTAAATCAATTGCTCCGTGAATGTCTGTGAATACCCAACCCTTTGAAATTGCTCTTTTTTTGAAAAGCAAGCACCCAATCAAATTCATAACGGCTAAATCTTTCCCGAAACACTTTTGAATCTGTTTGAATTAAAATATCTCTACCCAAACTAAAATATCTCACCGCGTCAACATTCTCTCTCTCTCTCTCTCTCTCCGCCTCTTCGGTGATCCTGAAGAAACATTCTCTCACTCGGAAAATTCAGCATAGCAATCCTTGGGATTTCATGAGCCTCTCTCTCTCTCTCTCTCTCTCTCTCTCTCTCTCTCTGTGATCCTAAGAAACCCCTCTCCCTCTCTCTTTTACTCTGGAAATTCAACTTAGTGATCAAGGGTTTGAATCGTTAATTCCTCTCGGGTCTTGAAATTCGCTTTTGAAGGTTTAATATTTACCTTGCGTTTTAGGGTTTCGTATGGATAGTTTAGGGTCCGACGCTGAAGAAACATTGACCGAAACTACTCGGGATTGAATTTGGGGCTCTAAGGCTCTTTCTTTCGGGATTGAATTTGGTAGTTTCTAAGACTATGGGTTCCGAGGGTTTTTGAGTATGATTCCTTCGCCGAATCAGTATTGTGTTACGAGGCCAATATCTACTACAGGGCCTGCGGATGTTGATTTACAGAGAACCGTGGAATTGGAGAAGGTTTGTGTATTAATTTCTTTTTCTTTTGTAACGGGAAACAGGTAAAGATTTATATCTGATATTTATGTATTTTGTGTGCAAGTTTTAATGATTTTTTTTTTATCTTCAATTGATTTTCTTTTTTCATGGATTTTTTGACATTAAAATTGTTCGTTTACATTTCATTTTTGTTTTCGGTTTATATTTCTATTTCTATTTTTATTTTTAATTTTGATTTTGATTTTTGATTTTTAATTTCTATTTCTTTTTTTAAATTTTTAATTTTATTTTCTGTTTTTATTTTATTTTATTTTTTATTTTCTGTTTTTACTTTTTATTTTCTGTTTCTATTTATATTTTCAGTTTTTTTTATTTCTGTTTTTAATTTTTAAAATTTTTTGTTCCTATTTCTATTTCTATTTTTATTTCTGTTTTTAGTTTTTATTTTTTTTTTAATTTTGATTTCTATTTTTATTTTTTTATTCTTATTTCTGTTTTCTGTTTCTATTTTGTTTTTTGTTTCTATTTCTATTTTTAGTTTTTATTTATTGTTTTATATTTCTATTTCCTATTTCTGTTTTCAGTTTTCTTTATTTTTTGTTTCTATTTCTATTTCCTTTTTCTACTCCTACTTTTGTTTTTGTTTTTGTTTTTGTTTTTGTTTTTGTTTTTGATTCTATTTTGTTTTTTGTTTCTATTTTTATTTTACTGTTTCTGTTTCTATTTTTATCTACTCCTACTTTTGTTTTTGTTTTTGTTTTTGATTCTATTTTGTTTTTTGTTTCTATTTTTATTTTACTGTTTCTGTTTCTATTTTTATTTTTCTGTTTCTGTTTTCTGTTGCTATTTTCTAATTCTATTTCTGTTTTTAATTTTTATTTTCTGTTTCATTTTCTATTTTTCTATTTCTATTTCCATTTCAATTTCATTTTTTTTTTCTTTTTCTATTTTTAGTTTATATTTTCATTTTCTATTATGATTTTATGTTATTTTTTGATTTCGGTTTCGGTTTTTAATTTTAATTTTTTGTTTCTGTTTTTATATTTCTTTTTTCTATTTCTTTTTTTAATTTTTGTTTTATGTTTCAATTATAATTTTCTGTTTCTTTTTACATTTTTTAATTTCTACTTCTGTTTTTAGTGTACATTTTTTATTTTTTGTTTCTAATTTTTATTTTAAGGTTTTACTTCTATTTTCTATTTTTATTTTCAGTTTTTTTCTATCTTTTTTGTTTAGTGTACAATTTTATTTTTTGTTTTTATTTTTCTATTCGTATTTCAATTTCTGTTTTTAATTTATATTTTATATTTTTATTATTTTTTTCTGTTTCTTTTTTATATTTTTCTATTAATGTTTCTGTTTTAAATTTAAATTTTTTATTTTTTTTTATGTTTGTATTTTCAGTTTTTAGATTTTGTTTCCATTTTATTTTATTTTTAATTCTATTTTTCTGTTTCTGTTTCTGTTTTCAATTTTTATTTTTATTTTTATTTTTAATTTCAGATTTTTATTTTGTTTTTTATTTCTATTTATTTATTTTTATATTTTTCTATTTCTATTTCTTTTTCTTTTTTCTGTTGCTATTTTCTGATCCTTTTTATGTTCTTTTTATATTTTTCTAATTTCAAATTTATTTTTGTTTTTATTTTTCTATTCGTATTTCAATTTCTGTTTTTAATTTATATTTTATATTTTTATTATTTTTATTTTATGTTTGTATTTTCAGTTTTTAGATTTTGTTTCCATTTTTATTTTATTTTTAATTCTATTTTTCTGTTTTTGTTTTCAATTTTTATTTTAATTTCAGATTTTAATTTTGTTTTTTATTTCTATTTATTTATTTTTTCTGTTTTTCTATTTCTATTTCTATTTCTTTTCCTTTTTTCTGTTGCTATTTTCTGATCCTTTTTATGTTCTTTCTATATTTTTCTATTTCAATTTTTTTATATCTTTTTCTGTTTTTAGTTTACATTTTCATTTTATTTTTTATTTTTTTCTTTCTGTTTTTGATTTTTTTTAATTCAATTTCTAGTTCTATTTTTTGTTTTCATTTGTTTTCTGATTCTATTTCAATTTTTATATCTATTTTATTTTTTGTTTCTGTTTCTATTTCTATTTTTCAGTTTCTGTTTTTGTTTTTATTTTTATTTTTATTTTTATTTTTATTCAGTTTCTAGTTCTATTTTTATTTTTTATTTTCATCTTTTATTCCTACATGTTTTGATTCTATTAAAATTTTTATTTTTTGTTTTTATTTCTATTTCTTCTTCTGGGGATGTTTGGTAACGTTTTCACTTTTCTGTTTTTTAGTTTTTGTTTTGTTTTGTTTTGTTTTATTTTTTATAAAATAGAAAATAAAAATATATTTGTGTTCACTTATTTTAAAACTATTTCAAAAAAAGGTGGAGGTGAAGGTGGTGGTGGTGGTGGTGGAGGAGGACATGGCGGGGATGGGTGGCGGCGATGGGCGGCAGTGGTGGAGGAGGAAGTGGAGGTGGAGGTGGAGGTGGTGGTGGAGGTGGAGGAGGAGGAGGAGGAGGAGGAGGAGGAGGCGGTGGTGGTTGTGGGTGGCGGCGGTGGTGGAGGAGGAGAAGGAGGAGAAGAAGGAGGAGGAGGTGGTGGTGGTGGGTGGCGGCGGTGGTGGAGGAGGAGGAGGTGATGGTGGCGGTGGAGGTGAAGGAGGAGGTGGTGATGGAGGAAGAGGTGGTAGTGGAAGAGGATGAAAAAATTTTGGATGAAATTTTTTTGAAAACAAAATAAAAACATCTTTTTCTTGTTTTCATTATTTTCAAAAATAGTGAAAACTGTTTTGTGTTGTTTTCATTTATTTTTTGCAACACAAACAAGTTTTCTGTTTCTATTTCAAAAAAAATCAAAACAAAAACAGAAAAATAAAAATTAAACAGTTAACAAACATACTCTTAGTTTACATTTTCTATTATTTTTTCTAATTTTAATTTTATCTTTTTTCAGGGTTATTTTCTGATTTCAATGGTTTGTGTGGAGTATTTTCAGAGATTGTGATTATCATGAAGGCTTCAATTTATTGAAAATAAGACTTTATTGTCTAACTAGAAATATCATAAAACCATAATTCTAATGAAAAAAAGTAATACTACTTATTAGTCATTTTTTTTTTTCTAAAATACTGAGAGAGAAAAAAAGATGTGGCAAGATTATTGTTTTTAGTTTTTATTTTTTTAAAAATTTTTGTTTCTATTTTTATTTTTTTATTCTTATTTCTGTTTTCTGTTTCTATTTTGATTTTTGTTTCTATTTCTATTTCTAGTTTTTATTTCTTGTTTTCTATTTCTATTTCTATTTCTATTTCCTATTTCTGTTTTATATTTTTGTTTCTATTTCTATTTCCTTTTTCTACTCCTACTTTTGTTTTGTTTTTATTTTGTTTTTTGTTTCTATTTTTATTTTCCTGTTTCTGTTTCTGTTTCTGTTTCTGTTTCTATTTTTATTTTTCTATTTCTGTTTTCTGTTGCTATTTTTATTTTTCTATTTCTGTTTTTAATTTTATTTTCTGTTTCAATTATTGTTTTCTGTTTCATTTTCTATTTTTCTATTTCTATTTCAATTTCATTTTTTTTCTTTTTCTTTTTCTATTTTTCGTTTATATTTTCATTTTCTATTATGATTTTATGTTATTTTTCGGTTTCGGTTTCGGTTTCGGTTTCGGTTTCGGTTTCGGTTTCGGTTTCGGTTTCTATTTTTGTTTTTTAATTTTAATTTTTTGTTTCTGTTTTTCTATTCTTATTTCTATTTCTTTTTTCTATTTTTATTTCTCTTTTTAATTTTTGCTTTATGTTTCTATTATAATTTTCTTTTTCTTTTTACATTTTTTTATTTCTACTTCTGTTTTTAGTGTACATTTTTTATTTTTTGTTTCTAATTTTTATTTTCAGGTTTTCCTCCTTTTTTATTTCTATCTTTTTTCAGTTTATTTTTTTTGATTTTATTTTTATTTTTATTTTTATTTTTATTTTTATTTTTATTTTTATTTTTATTTATTTATTTATTTATTTTTCTATTCTTATTTCTTGTTTCTGTTTCTATGTCTCTTTTGTGTTTTGTTTCTATTTTTCTGTTTCTGTTTACAATTTTATTTTTCTATTTGTATTTCAATTTCTGTTTTTAATTTATATTTTTATTATTTTTTCTGTTTGTTTTTATATTTTTCTATTAATGTTTCTGTTTTAAATTTAAATTTTTTATTTTTATTTTTGTTTTATGTTTGTATTTTCAGTTTTTAGATTTTGTTTCAATTTTTATTTTATTTTTAATTCTATTTTTCTGTTTCTGTTTTCAATTTTTATTTTTAATTTCAGATTTTAATTTTGTTTTTTATTTCTATTTATTACTTTTTTCTGTTGCTATTTTCTGATCCTTTTTATGTTCTTTTTATATTTTTCTATTTCAATTTTTTTATATCGTTTTCTGTTTTTAGTTTACATTTTCATTTTATTTTTTTATTTTTTATTTCTATTTTTCTTTCTGTTTTTATTTTTTTATTCAATTTCTAGTTCTATTTTTTTTTCTGATTCTATTTTTCTTTCTGTTTTTATTTTCCTTCTTTTTCCCCTTTACTGTTGTTTTACAATTTTTAATTTTTTTATCTTTATCTTCTTTTTTATTCTCTTTTTTTTTCACGTTATTCTTTTTGTTTAATTTTTTAACTGTTTTTTTTTTGTTTTTTCTGTTTGCGTATTTAGTTTGTTTTTTTTTTTTTTCTGTTTTTTCTTTCATGTTATTTTTTTTTTCCTTTTTCCTCTTTTTATCTAAGTTTTTTTGTGTTTTTCTTTTTTTCCTGTTTTTTATTCCCTGTTTTTCACTTTCTTTTTTCTTATTGTTTTTTTTTTCATTTTTTCTACTTTTTTATATAGTTTTTCTGTTTTATATATTCTTTTTTTTTTATCTTTATCTACTTGTTTTTTTTTTTTCCTATTTTTTATTTTATTTTATTTTTTTCCTTTTATGTTCTTTTCTTTCATTTTCTTTATTTAATTTTTTACCGTTTTTCCTTTTTTTCATTATTTTTTCTGTTTTTATATATAATATAATATAATATTTTTATTATATTATTTTGTTCAGATTTTTTTTGTTTTCCTTTTTCCTATTTTTTATCTACTTTTTTTTCCCTCTTTTTAATTTTATTTCATTTTCCATTTTAATTTTTTTAAATTTTATTTAATTGTTATCTTATTTTTTTTACCATTTTTTCTTCTTTTTTTCTATTTTTTATTTTCATATATGTATATGTGTGTATATATATATATATATATATATATATATATTTATATTTATATCTTTTTTTTAATATATTTTTCACTCTTTATTTCTATTTCCCACTTGCCTTGCCCTTTCTTTATTTTTCCTTTTTTGTTATCTTCTTTTTTTTTCTTTTTGTAAATTTTTTTCCATTTTCCTTTTTTCTTTTTATGTACTTCTCTATTTTTATCTAGTTTTTCTTTTCCCCCTATTTTTATTCTTTTTTTCTGTTTTCCACTTGCCTTCCCCTTTTTTTTTATTTTTCCTTTTTTGTTATCTTCTCTTTTTTTTCTTCTATTTTTTCTGTTCATATATATATATATAATCATATCTTCTATTTTTTTTTATCACTTTCCACTATTTTTATCCACTTTTTCTCTTTCCCCCCTATTTTTATTCTTTTTTTCTATTTTCCACTAGCCTTCCCTTTTTTCTTTATTTTTCCTTTTTTGTTATCTTCTCTTTTTTTTCTTTTTTTAATATTTTTTTCCATTTTCCTTTTCTGTTTTTCTATTTGAATCTACTTTTATTCATATTTTTATTTTTATTTTTAATTTTTATTTTTATTTGTTTTTTTTTCTTTTTTATTTGCCGTACTGTTTTTTTTAAACTTTTTTTCTGTTTATATATATATATATATATATATATATATATTGTTATCTTTTTTTTTTCCTGTTTTTATCAATTTTTTTCTGATTTTTTCCTGTTTTCCTTTTTTTCTTGTTTTTCATTCCCTGTTTTTATTTTTATTTTCTTTTTATCTATTTTTTTTACTTTTTCTAATTTTGTCTTCAGTTTTTTCATGTTTTTTATTTTTATCTACTGTTTAATTTTTTAATTTTTAACTTTTTTTTACTACATTTTCCTTTCTTTTTTTCTTAAAATGTACTTTTCTATTTTTTTTCCTTCCATTTTCGGTTTTCCTTTTTTTTTCTTCCTTTGTTTATATTCTATTTTTTTTTATCTTGATCTACTTGTTTTTCTCTTGTTTTTCCTATTTTGAATTTTCCAGTTTTTTATTTTTTTCCTTTTGTGTTATTTTCTTTCATTTTCTGTCTTTAATTTTTTAACATTTTTTTTCTTTTTTTCATTAGTTTTTCTGTTTTTATATATCATATATAAAATATTTTTTATTATATTATGTTGTTCAGATTTCCCCCCCTTTTTTCTTGTTATTTATTTTTTATCTACTTTTTATTTTGTTTTTTAATTTTTCTTCCTCTTTTTAATTTTATTTCCTATTCAAATTTTCTTTTTTTAAATGTTTTTTTCTTCTGTTTTTCCTTTTTACTGTATATATATATATATATATACACACTTTTTAACATTTTTTTAAAAGATAACTGTTTTTTTGGCCTTTTTTCCTATTTTTAACACCTTTTCTGTTGTTGTTGTTTTAATTTCCTTTTTTATTCATTTTTAAAATCTTTGAACTATTTTTTCTTCTGTTTCTGTTTCTATCTATTTCTTCTGTTTATATATATTTGTTATCTTATTTTTTTCCCCTTTTTTCCTATTTTTAAATTTCTATTTTTATTTTTTAAAATGTTTTTTTTCTGTATATATATTGTTATCTTCTTCTTTTTTTACCATTGTTTTTCTTTTTTTTTTTCTTTTTTTCTGTTATATATATATATTCATACCTTTTTTTTAATCTATTTTTCACTCTCTTTTCTATTTTCCACGTGCCTTCCCTTTTTTTCCTTTATTTTTCCTTTTTTGTTATCTATTTTTTTCTCTTTTTTGCTTGTTTACCTGTTTTTATTCCCTTTCTTATTCTTTTTTTTTCTGATTTTTTTTCTTTTTTTCTTTTCACAGTTTTTTTGTTGTCTACTCTTTTTTTTCTTCTTTTTCCTGTCCTCTTTTTCCCTTTTTTTATTTTTTTTTCTTTTATTGACTTTTTCCTTTTTTCTCTGTTTTCCCTTTTTCTTTTTATCTACTTTTTTTTTTTCAATTTTTTTCTATTTTTAATTTTGGTTTTCTTTTTTTCAATTTTTAATTCCTGAACTATGTTTTAAAACTTTTTTTTCTTCTTTTTTCTTTTTTGTATCTACTTTTTTTTTCTTCAGTTTTATTTATTTTTAATTTTGGTTTTCTATGTTAATTTAGAGATTTATATTTTTTGTTATCTTCTTTTTTTTTTATGTACTTTTCCATCTTTTTGTCCTTCCATTTTCGGTTTTCCTTTTTTTTCCTATTTTATATATATCTATTTGTTTTTTTCTTGTTTTTCCTATTTTTAATTTTCTTGTTTTTTTTATTGTTTTCCTTTTATGGTCTTTTCTTTCATTATCTGTCTTTAATTTTTTAACATTTTTTTCTTTTTCTTTTTCCTTTTTTTATATATATAATATATATAATATTTTTTATTATATTATTTTGTTCAGATTTTTTTTTTTTTCATTTTTTTCATTCCCTGTTTTTCAATTTTTAGCAACTTTTTATTTGTTTTTTATTTTTTGCTCTTTTTAATTTTATTTCATATTCTATTTTCCTTTTTTTAAATGTTTTGTTTTTCCTTTTTTCTGTATATATTTATATTTTATCTTTTTTTTTTAATTTTTTTTCTGTTCATATATATATATATATATATATATATATATATATATATATATATATATATTCATATCTTTGTTTTATATCTCTTTTTCACTATTTTACTTTTTCTAATTTTGTCTTCTGTTTTTTCATGTTTTTCTCTTTTTCACTGTTTTTTGCTTTTTTATTTGCAATTTTTTTTATCTCTTTCTATTATTTTGTTCATTGCTTGCTTGCTTAGATTTTTTTATTTTTAATTATTTGTCATGTATTTTTCTTCTTTTTTCCCTGGTTTTAACTAGTTTTTCTTTTTATCATTTTTTGCAGTTTTAAAAAAAATTATAATTTAATTTTTCTGTCTCTTTTTATATTTTTTTCTTTTTATCCTTTTTCCTTTGTTTTTTTACTGTTTTCGTTATTTTTTTTCTTATTTCTATTTTTCTCTATTTTGTTTTCTTTTTTTGCCTGTTTACCTGTTTCTATTCTTTCTTTATGATTTTATTCTTTTTTTATGTTTTTCTTTTTTCTTTTCACACTTTTTTTGTTATATATATATATATATATATATATATATATATATATATATATATATATATATATTCCTTTTTTTTAATCATTATCTCCTTGTTTTTTTCTTGTTTTTTTTTATTTTTTTCCTTTTATGTCCTTATCTTTCATCTTCTGTCTTTAATTTTTTAACTTTTTTTTTTCATTGTTCCTCTTTTTTTATATATAATATTTTTTATTATATTATTTTATTCATATTTTTTTTTCCACTTTTTAATTTTATTTCATTTTCGATTTTCCTTTTTTTGAATGTTTTTTTCCCCTTTTTTCTGTATAATCTTTTTTTTTTCTGTTCATATATATATATTCTTACCTTCTTTTTTTATATCTCTTTTTCACTATTTTTATCCACTTTTTCTCTTTTCCCCCCCGTTTTTATTCTTTTTTTTTAACATTTTTTCCATTTTCCTTTTCCTTTTTTCTATTTAATCTATTATTTTTCTTTAGAATTCATTGTTTTTATTTTTTCTTTATCTTATGGTTTTATCCATTTTTATCTCTTTTTCTGTTTTTTTATTTTTAATTACGGTTTTCTTTTTTTTTTCTTTTTTTTTTTAATTTCTGAACTGGTTTTTTTATGGTTTTTTTCTTTTTCTTTCCTTTTTCCTCTTTTCATCTAACTTTTTCTGTTTTTTTCTCTTCTCTTTTTTTTTTTCATTTTTTCTTATTTCTTACACTCTTTTTTATCATTTTGTTTTTGACTTTTCGACTTTTTTCTTTTTCTGTTTTTATCTATTTTTCTGTTATATATATATATATATATATATATATATATATATATATATTACTTTTTTTTTTGTCTTTTTTACTATTTTTTTATCCTTTTCTGTGTTTTGTTTTTAATTTCCTTTTTTATTCATTTTTTATCTACTTTTTAATTTTTTAATTTTTAACTGTTTTTTAACTACATTTTCCTTTCTTGTTTCTGTTTTTGATATTTTTTTTCTTTTAACGTACTTTTTTCTACTTTTTTTTTCCTTACATTTTCGGTTTTCCTTTTTTTTTTTTCTTCCTTTTTTTATATTCTATTTTTTTTTATCTTGATCTACTTGTTTTTTTTCTTGTTTTTCCTATTTTGAATTTTTCAGTTTTTTATTTTTTTCCTTTTATGTTCTTTTTTTTTCATATTCTGTCTTTAATTGTTTAACATTTTTTCTTTTTTTCATTATAAAATATTTTTATTATATTATTTTTTTCAGATTTCCCCCCTTTTTTCTTGTTATTTAATTTTATCTATTTTGTTTTTGTTTTTTAAATTTTCTTCCTCTTTTTAATTTAATTTCCTATTCAATTTTTCTTTTTTTTTAAATTTTTTTTCTTCTTTTTTTCCTTTCTCTCTCTCTCTCTCTCTCTCTCTCTCTCTCTCTCGCTCTCTATCTATCTATCTATCTATCTATATATATTGTTATCTTCTATTTTTTTACTGTTTTTTTTTTTTCTATTTTTTCTGTTCATATAAATATATATTTATATCTTTTTCACTATTTTTTTAATTTTTTATCCACTTTGTCTTGTTCTCCCTATTTTTATTCTTTTTTTTCCTTTTTTGTTATTATCTTTTTTTAACATTTTTTCCATTTTCCATTTTCCTTTTTTTTTTTTTTGTACTTTTCTGGATTTTACCTCCCATTTTCGGTTGTCCTTTTCCCCCTTTTTTTTCCTGTTATATATTTATATATTATTTATTTTTTTATCTTTATCTACTTTTTCTTTCTTGTTTTTCTAATTTTTAATTTTCTTCTTTTTTTATTTTTTTCCTTTTATGTCCTTTTCCTTCATTTTCTGTCTTTAATTTTTTAACAACTTTTTTTCTTTTTTTTTCATTGTTTTTTCTGTTTTTATATATAACACATATTAGATTTTTGTCAGTTTTTCTTTTTTTCGTTATCTTTCCTTTTTTGTTATCTTCTTTTTATATATTTTTTTGTTAACTCTTTTTTCCCTGTTTTCCTATTTTTAATTTTTTATTTCAGATACTTTTTTTTTTCTTTTTTTTTTCTTTTTTAACTGTTTTTATCTACATTTTACTTGTTTTTTTTTTCTTCTGTTTTTATATATATTATCTTTATCTACATATATCATCTTTTTTCTGTTTATTTTATATTTTTCCTGTTTTTATTTTTTTCCTTTTTTTATCTACTGTATAACTGTTTTTCTTTTGTCCCCCTGTATATACATAATTTTTGTTATCTTTTTGTTTTCCTTTTTCCTTTTTCCTATTTTCTCTTTTTATCGAAGTTTTTTTTTTGTCTTTTTTCTCTATTTTTTCCTGTTTTTTATTCCATATTTTTTTATTTTTTTTCATACTGTATTTTTATTCATTTTTGTATTTTTTTGTATTTTCTACATTTTCCTTGATTTTTCTGTTTTTCCTATTTTTATTTAGAGATGTATATTTTTGTTATCTTATTTTTTTTTTTTTTTATGTACTTTTTTTTTTTTACTTGCATTTTATTTTTTATTTTTTCCCTGTTATATATATATATATATATATATATATATATATATTACCTTTATATACTTGTTTTTCCTATTTTTAATTTTCTTGTGTTTTTATTTTTATTTTATTTTATTTTATGTCTTTTTTTCCTTTTAATTTTTTAAATAATATTTTCCTTTTTGTTCATTGTTTTTTCAGTTTTTCTGTTTGATATATATAATATATACTATTTTTATTACATTATTTTGCTCTGTTTTTCATCTGTTTTCCTTTATTCCCTTTTTTCCCCCTATTTTTTTAATTTTTTGTCTACTATTTATTCTGTTTTTTACTTATTTTTTTCTCTTTTTATTTTTTTTAAATGTGTTTTTTTACTTTTTCTCACTTTTTATGTGTGTG
>BRYE01000008.1:1822500-1835000 GCA_030159115.1 Actinidia arguta var. hypoleuca
TTTTATTTTTCAGTTTCTATTTTCTATTTTTAGTTTCCATTTTTATTTTCTGTTTCTATTTATGTTTTAAGTGTTTCATATGTTCTCAATTTTTATTTTCTATTTTCTTTTTTCAGTTTATAGTTTTTATTTTCTGTTTCTATTCCTATTTCTGTTTTCTGTTTTTAGTTTATATTTTTATTTTCAGTTTCGATTTATGTTTTCGATTTCGATTTTTTTTTCTATTTCTATTGCTGTTTTCTGTTTTTACTTTTTATTTTTGTTTCTATTTCTGTTTTCTGATTCTATTTTTAGATTCTATTTCTATTTTCTGTTTCTATTTATGTTATCAGTTTTTATTCTATTTCTTTTTCAGTTTCTATTTTTATTTTATATTTCTATTGGTGTTATCAGTTTTTATTTTATTTTTTATTTTTATTTCTATTTCTGTTTTATGTTTCTATTTATATTTTTCTATATCTATTTCTATTTTTTTTGTTTCTATTTTTATTTTCGGAATCTATTTTTAGTTTCTGTTTATATTTTTCTATTTCTATTTTCTGATTCTAATTTTTATTTTTATTTTTATTTTCAGTTTCTTTTTCTTTTTCTATTTATGTTTTCAGTTTTTGTTTTTATGTTCACAATTTTTATTTTCTATTTCCTGTTTTCAGTTTAGATTTCTAATTCTACTTTTGTTTTTATTTTTTGTTTCTATTTCTATTTTTATTTCTATTTCTATTTTTTATTTCTATTCCTGTTTCTATTTTTATTTTTGTTTCTATTTCTATTTTCCATTTCTCTTTCTATTTTCTGTTTAGAGTTTCTATTTCTGTTTCTGTTTTTAATTTTTAGTTTTTTTTTTATTTTTGTTTCTAATTTTATTTCTAATTTCTATTTCTAATCCTATTTCTGTTTTCTATTCCTGTTTTTATTTTTGTTTAATTTTTGTTTTTATTCTATTTCTATTCTTTTGCCTTGTTTTCAATTGTAAGTCGCAACACAAATAAATTTTTGTTTATATTTATACCAAAAAATAGAAATTAAATAGTTACCAAACAAACCTTTTCTAATTCTATTCCTATTTCTGTTTTTATTTTTTTTATGTTCTCAATTTTTATTTTCTATTTCTGTTTCTATTTTTTGTTTCTATTCTTGTTTTTTTGTTTCTATTTCTATTATTGTTTTCTGTTTTCTGTTTTCTGTTTTCTGTTTTCTGATTCCATTCCTCTTTTTGTTTTTAGTTTCTTTTTCTATTTTTTGTTTTTAATTTTTATTTTCTGTTTGTGGATGCTGGCGGTGGTGGGGGTTGGTGGTGGTGAGTGGATAGTTTTTGTTGTGAAAGTAGTCAAAAGATAATAATAGAATGACTTTTTTGTGGTGAGTGGATAGTTTTTGAGAGTGGTGGTAACAACACGTGTTTTAGGAGCATACTTCATAGAATACTAAATTTCCTTTGGTTAAAACACAAAAATCACTCTTATACTATACAATTTTTATTTAAATAGTTTCTCAAGTATTGACTCGGTTAAGTAATCATTCTGCGCTTTTTGGTTTTTATTTTTTGTTTCTATTTCTATTTTTGTTTTCAGATTTTATTTTTATTTTTTGTTTCTGTTTCTATTTCTATTTCTATTTTCCGTTTCTGTTTCCATTTCTGTTTTTGTTTTTTGATTCTATTTCAATTTCTAGTTTTTATTTATATTTTTTTGTTTTTATTCTTGTTTTCTGATTCTATTTCTATTTTTAGTTTCTATTTCTTTTTCTGTTTCTAGAAATTTATTTTCTAGAATTAGAAATCTGATTCTATTTCTATTTTTAGTTTCTATTTCTATTTTTAGTTTATTTTTAGTTTCTATTTTTTAGTTTTTAGTTTCTATTTTTATTTTTATTTTTTGTTTCTATTTCTATTTCTATTTTCTGTTTCTGTTTCCATTTCTGTTTTTGTTTTTTGATTCTATTTCAATTTCTAGTTTTTATTTATATTTTTTTCTTTTTATTCTTGTTTTCTGATTCTATTTCTATTTTTAGTTTCTATTTCTTTTTCTGTTTCTAGAAATTTATTTTCTAGAATTAGAAATCTGATTCTATTTCTATTTTTAGTTTATTTTTAGTTTCTATTTTTTAGTTTCTATTTTTATTTTTATTTTTTGTTTCTATTTCTATTTCTATTTTCTGTTTCTGTTTCCATTTCTGTTTTTGTTTTTTGATTCTATTTCAATTTCTAGTTTTTATTTATATTTTTTTGTTTTTATTCTTGTTTTCTGATTCTATTTCTATTTTTAGTTTCTATTTCTTTTCCTGTTTTTATTTATATTTTTCTAATTTTTTTTCTATTCCTGTTTTAATTTTCTATTTCTATTATTGATTTTTGTTTCTATTTCTATTTTCTGATTTTATTTTTACTTTCTATTTCTACTTTCTTATTCTATTCCTGTTTCAGTTCCGATTTCTGTTTTCTATTTTTATTTTCAGTTCTGTTTTTATTTTTATTTTTTATTTTAAGTTTCTATTTCTTTTTTCAGTTTATATTTTCTATTTCTATTTTTATTTTCTATTTCTGTATATATTTTATGTTTCTATTTATTTTTTAGTTTCTTATTCTATTTCTTTTTTCAGTTTTTTTATTTTCACAGTTTACGTTTTCTGTTTCTGTTTCTATTTTATCTTTTAAAATTTTTATTTTCAGTTTCTTTTTCTTTTTCTATTTATGTTTTCAACTTTTCTTTTCTTTTATTTCCTGCTTTCAATTTATATTTCTATTTGTACTTCTATTTTTAGTTTTTAGTTTTATTTTTTGTTTCTATTCCTATTCCTATTTTCTTTTTTTTTTACGTTCATAATTTTTATTTTCTATTTTCTGTTTTTAGTTTTTAATTTTAATTTTTTGTTTTTATTTCTATTTTCTGATTCTATTTCTGTTTTTAGTTTATATTTTTTATTTTTTATTTTTCAATTTCTATTTTTATTTTTGGTTTTATTTCTATGTCTATTTTCTATTTCTATTTTTCTGTTCAATTCCTATTTCTGGTTTCTATTTTTAGTTTTAGTTTATATTTACATTTTTTTTTTCTTCATTTTTTTTGTTTATATTTCTATTGTTTTCAATTTTTAGTTTATATTTCTATTTTAAGTTTCGATTTCCGTTTTCTATTTTTACTTTTGTTTGTAATTTTTATTTGCGGTTTCTATTTCTATTTTCTGCTTTTAATTTTTATTTTCAGTTTCTCTTTAGGTTTCAGTTTTTTTTATGTTCTCAATTTTTCTTTCCTGTTTCCACGTTCTATTTTCAATTTCTATTCCTATTTCTGTTTTTAAATTTTATTTTTAGTTTCTATTTTAATTTAAATTTCTATTTCTATTTCTGTTTTTAATTTTTATTTTTAGTATCTATTTATGTTTTCAGTTTTTTTATGTTTTCATTTTTCATTTTCTCTTTTTGTTTCTATTCCTATTTCTTTTTTCTATTTTCTATTTTTTATTGTTTTATTTTTATTTTTGATGTTTGTTCTATTACTGTTTTCAGTTTTTTTTATGTTCTCAACTTTTATTTTCTATTTCTATTTCTGTTTTTTAGTTTTTTTTTTTCTCTTTGTTTCTCTTTCTATTTTTGTTTTCTATTTCTATTTCTCTTTCTATTTTCTGTTTCTAATCCTCTTTCTGTTTTCTGTTTTTAGTTTCTGTTTCTATTTTCTGTTTTTAATTTTAAAATTTCAGTTTCTATTTCTATTTCTATTTCTATTTTTAGTTTTCATTTTTATTTCTATTTTTTTTCTATTTATGTTTTCAGTGTTTTATATGTTCTCAATTTTCATTTTTTATTATATTTTCTGTTTTCAGTTTCCAGTTTATAGTTTTAATTTTAATTTTAATTTTATTTCTATTTTCTGTTTCTATTCCTATTTCTGATGTTAGTTTGTATTTCTATTTTAAGTTTCGATTTCTGTTTCTATTTTTTTTTCTATTTCTATTTCTATGTTTTTTTTTTGTTGTTGTTTTTGCTTTTGCTTTTGCTTTTGTTTTTGTTTTCGCTTTCGCTTTCGTTTTCGTTTTCGTTTTCGTTTTGTTTTTGTTTTTCTATTTCTATTTCTATTTCTATTACTGTTTTTAGTTTTTAGTTTTTTTAATTTTTGATTTCTATTTCTATTTTTCTGTTTTTTTATATATTTCTATGTTTTTTTTGTTTTTCTTTTTTCTCTATTTTCCCCCCTTTTTTCTGCTTTACATATTTTTTCTTTTTCTTCTATTTTATTATTGTTTTTATTTTTATTTTTCCTTTTTTCCTTTTTTTCTATTTTTCCTCTGTTTTAATCTACTTTTTCTGTACTTTTTTCCCTTTCTTTTTCTGCTTTTAATTTCCTTTTTTTTTCTTTTTTCTTTTTATATGTAAATATATATATATATATATATATTTTTTATCCTCTTTTTTTCCACCCACTTTTGTTAGTTTTATTTTTTATCTTCTTTTTTTCCCCCACTTTTCTTATTCTTTTTCTTTTTCTTTTATCTTTTTCTATATGTTTTTTAACTTTTTTTTTTTTACCTTTTTCTTCCTTTTTTTCTGTTTGTATGTAAATGTATTTTTTGGGTTATCTTTTTTTTTTTTTTTTTTTAACATTTTTTCCATTTTCATTTTCCTTTTTTCTTAAGTTTTTCCCCCAGTTTTTCTTTTCTCTTTTTTTGATTTCTGAACTATACTTTTTCTCTTTTTTATGTTTTTATTGTTTTTTCATGTTTTTATCTTTTTTCCCTGTATTTTTTATTTTTTATGTTTTCTTTGCTCCTGTTTTTCCTTTTTTTCTGTTTTTAATTTTTAATTGTTTTTATTTATGGTTTTCTTACTGTTTATTTTTATCTTTTTTTCTGTTTATATATATGTATATATATATATATATATCATATTTAGTTATCTTTGTGTTTTACTCTTTGTTAATTTTTTCTTTTTTTTTTCTTTTTAAATATATATTTTGTTATCTTATTTTTTCTTTCTTTTTTTCCCTTTTTTTTCTTTAAATTTTTATCTACTTTTTTTTTCCTTTTAATTTTTTTCCTTCTGTTTTTCGTATGTTTTTTACTCCCCCCCCCCCCCCCCTCTTTTATCTCTTTTTACTGTTTTTTCTAATTTTCTTTTCCTTTTTTTTTTCTTGCTGTTTTTTCCTACTATTTTCTATTTTTTTCAGCTGTTATTTATTTTTTCAGTTTATATATATATTTTCTTTGTTATACTTCTTTTTCCTTTTTTTCTCTTTTTATATATTTCTATGTTTTTTTTCGTTTTCCTTTTTTCCCTTTTTTTTTTCTCTATACTTTTGTTAATGTCTTTTTTACTTTTTGTTTGTTTGTTTTTCTGTGTATATATATTTTTGTTATCTATTTTTTTTCTTCTTCTGTTTATTATTGTTTTTATTTTTATTTTTCCTTTTTTCTACTTTTTTTTTTTCTGTTTTAATCTTCTTTTTCTGTATTTCTTTTATCCTGTTTTTTAAAATTCTTTTCTTCACTTTTTTTCTTCTTTTTGATTTTTTGATTTTGATTTTTTCTTTTTATATATAAATATATCTTTTTTATCTTTTTTTTTCCTTTTTATTTTTATCTAATTTTTTAATCTTTTTTTTCATATTTTTCCCTTTCTTTTTCGGCATTTAATTTCTTTTTTTTCTTCTTTTTATTTCTTTTTTATTTTTATATATAATATTCTTTATTTTTTAACTTAATTTTGTTTTGTCTTCTCTTTTCCCCCCCTTTTTTATCTCCTTATTCTTTTTCTTTTTCTTTTTCTTTTTATTCTTTTTTCTTTGTCTATATCTTTTTTAACTGTTTTGTTTTCTATTTTTTTCTTCCTTTTTATTTTTTCTGTTTGTCTGTAAATGAATTTTTTTGTTATCTTTTTTTTTAATTTTCATTTGTCATTTTCCTTTTTCCTTTTCCCTTTTCCCTTTTCCCTTTTTCCTTTTTCCATTTTCCATTTTCCTTTCAAGTGTTATCTACTTTTTTATCCTTTTGAAAAAAAATTCTTCTGTTTTTCGTCTGTTTTTTACTTCCCCCCTTTTTTATCTCTTTTTTCTGTTTTTATAATTTTATTTTCCTTTTTCTTACTTTTTTTTGTCTTCTATTTTTTCCTAGATTTTTCTATTTTTTTCTGCTGTTATTTATTTTTTCTGTTTATATATATTTTCTTTGTTATACTTCTTTTTCCTTCTTTCTCTTTTTATATATTTCTATGTTTTTTTCTTTTTTCCTTTTTTCCCTATTTTTTTTTCTTTTTGTTACTGTCTTTTTACTTTTTTATTTTTTTTTTCTGTGTATATATATTTTTTGTTCTCTACTTTTTTATCTTTTTCTTCTGTTTTATCATTGTTTTTATTCTTATGTTTCCTTTTTTATTCTGTTTTAATCATCTTTTTCTATATTTTAATTTTTTTAATTTCCTTTTTATTTATTTTTTTTGCATTTTTTAAAGTTTTTCTTTTTTCTGTTTATGTTTAAATATTTTGTTGTCTTTATTTTTTTATTTTTTATTTTTATATTTTTTCTTATTTTTTCTGTTATCTTGTTTTTTAAAATTCTCTTCATTACTTTTCTTCATTTTTTCTATTTTTAAATTCTTTTTTCTTTTCTTCTTTTCTTTTTTCTGTTTCTATATATTTTTTTGTTTATATATATATATATATATATATATATATATATATATATATATATATTTTATTATCTTCTTTTTTCTGATTTTTCTTTTTCTTTTCTCTTTTTTTATTTTTTTAACTGTTTTTATCTCTTTTTTTCTGTTTTTGTTCCTGTTTTTAATTTGTTATCTTTTTTTTTTTCTCTTTTATCTCCTGTTTTTTCTCAGTTTTTATCTACTTTTCCCTTTTTTCTGTTTTAAATTTTTTACATATTTTTGTTTCTGTTTTTATCTATTTTTTATGTTTTTATTTTCCTCTTTTTAGACCGTTAACGCCCACTTTGGCCTGTTGACGACGCTTCGCATTTTCCTTCTTGTTTCCGCCAACAACCTAGGGAGCGTATTTATATGGAGTTTGGCTATAAAACTAGTTGTTCTCCGCTGTTTTACAGCTAAATTTTGCTCTCTTTTTTTACAGCCTCATTTTTTCTTTTTACAGCTAACTTTTGCTAATTTTTTTCCTTTTTACAGCTAGTTTTTGCTATTTTTTTTCCTTTTTACGGCTAGTTTTTAAAAGTAACTTTATATAAATACTTTATTTGATATCATAAATTATATCATATATTATTAAAAATAGAATTTTACCTAAATTTTTCTCTCTTTTATGTGACGTTTTCTAGACTATTATATTTTTACAATGTAAGTTTCGAAAGTTTCACTCTGGTTTCTTAAGTTCTAATATAAACAACTATAATTTTATAGTTTCTATTTATGTTCATATTTTTTTCCTCCTGCTTTTGGCCTCTTTTTCTGCTTTTCTTTCTCTCTTTTTCTTGTGTTTATCTCATTTTTTAAATTTTAATTTTTTTTTCTTTTTTTCCAATTTTTTTTACAGTTCTTAGATAGTTTTTCTGTTTTGTGGTTATTTTTTCTAATATTTTCCATTTATGTTTATATATTTTTTTCCTGTTTTTTCTGTTTTTTTCTTCTTCTTTTTTCCTCCTGTTTTTGGCCTCTTTTTCTGCTTCTCTTTTACTTTTTTTCTTGTGTTTATCTCATTTTTTAAGTTTTTAATTTTTTTTTCTTTTTTTCCACTTTTTTCTTACAGTTTTCATCTACTTTGTTATATATATAAATATATATATAACAATATATATATATATATATTGTTATATGTTTTTTTTTTTCTATTTTTATATACTTTTTCTTTTTTTCCCCTAGTTTTTGTCTTTAGCTGTTTTTTCCGTTATCTCTTTTTCTATTTTCATATACTTATTTTTTTAAAAACAAATCCTTTTTTACTATGTTTTTATTTTTTTTTCTCTCTTCCCTTTTTTTTCTTTATTTTTTCCTTTTATGTTTTTTTTTTTGTTATCTTGTTTTTTTCTTTTTAACTCTTTTTATCTACATTTTCCTTGCTTTTCCATTTTTCCTATTTTTATCTCTCTCTATATATATTTTTTGTTATCTTCTTTTTTTTTTTATGTACTTTTATGTTTTCCTTTTTTTTTTTTTTTCTGTTATGTGTATTTTTTTATTTTTTATATCTTTATCTTCTACTTTTCCTGTTAATTTTATCACATTTTTTCTGTTTTTTTCTATTAGCTGTTTTTTTCTAGTTCACTGTCTTTTGTTTTAGTCAATGACATAAAACGATTTATATATATTTTTCTAGTTCACTATCCTTCTGAATTTTTTAATTATTTAAAACTTTCCCTTCCTTTTTCCGTTTTTTATTTTTTTCTGTGTATATATAAATTTATTTTTTTAATATCCATTTATTATTTATTATTATTTTTAATTTTTTAACTGTTTTTTACTTTTTTCATTTTATATATAAATATATTTTATGTTATCCTCTTTTTTCCTTTTTTATTTTTATCTACTTTTTTTTTTAATTTTTTAACAATTTTTATTTTTTCTTTATTTTTTTTTACTATTTTTATCTATTTTTTCTGTTTTGATAATATTTTTTTATCTTCTTTTTTTCCCTTTTCTCTTCTTTCTCTTTTTATATGTTTTTTTATTTTTTTATTTTTCCTTATTCCCTATTTTATTTTTTTCACTTTTTCATTTTTTCCTTTTATCTCTTCCTTTTTTCCCTGTTTTTATTTTCTATTTTTTAACTACTTAATTTCTGTTTTTTTTTTCTTTTAATTTATTTTTATTTTCTTCTTCCATATTTTTCTGTTTTTAATTTCCCTTTTTTCTATTTTTTCCTTTTTCAACTGTTTTTTACTTTTTCTGTTTGTAATTTTTTATTTTTATATATCAATATATTTTTTATTTTTTATTTTTTATTTTAATTTACTTTTTCTGCTTCTTTTATATTTTTTTCTTATATATATATATATATATATATATATATATATATATATATATTTTTTATCTTTGTTTTTTGCCCCCTTCTTTCTCTTTTTATATGTTTTTTTCCTTTTTCCTTTTTCCTTTTTCCTTTTTTCCTTTTTTAATTTTCTTTTATTCTTTGTTTTTATTTTTTAACTGTTTTTTACTTTTTCTATTTGTTATTTTTCTTTTTATATTAACTTCTTTTTTTAATTTTTACCTTTTTTTTTTGCTGTTTTTCTTCTTCTTTTTTCTGTTTTTCTTTTGTTTTAAATTTTTACTGTTTTTTTGTTTCAATGTTTTTTGCTTTTTTCTGTTTTTAATATTTGAACTTTTTTTAATACTTTTTTTTTATATTTTTTCTGTTTATATATGTTTGTATGTGTATGTGTGTGTGTGTATATATATATATATATATATATTTCATTTTCCCATTTTTAAAAATTTTTATTTCCTTTTTATTTTGCTTTTTTACCTCTTTTTATTTTTTTATTTTTCTTACTGTTTTATTTTTCTGTTTTCGATCTTTGTTTGCCTGTCATTATCTCTTTTATTTTTTATTTCCTTTTTCCTTTTTTTCTCTTTCTTTTTCTTATTGTTTTTTTTTTCCTTTTTTCTGTATTTTCTTTTCTGCTTATATAGATATTCTGTTTATAGATTTTTTGTTATCTTCTTTTTTTTCCTATTTTCCTATTTTTATTTTTTATCTAATTTTTTGTTCTTTTAACTTTTTAAATATTTTTATTTACATTTTCCTTGTTTTTTATGTTTTTAATTTTTTAACTATTTTTCTGTATTTCAATTTTTTGTCTATATATATTTTTTTGTAATCTTCTTTTTTTTTTTTTACAGGCTTTTCTGTTGTTTTTTTTACTTTCATTTTATGTTTTCCTTTTTTCCCTCTTATATATATATATATATATATATATATATATATATATATATATTTTTTATCTTTGTCTTCTTTTTTTATTCTTTTTTTCCTCCTATATATATAATTTTTATTTTTTCTATATATATATTTTTGTAATCTTCTATTTTTCCTTTTTTCCTTTTTATTTTTTCCCATTTTTTTATTTTTTTTTATCCATTTTTTTATTTTTTTTTATCCATTTTTAATTTTTAACTATGTTTGTACTGTTTTTCTGATTTTTCCCATGTTTTTATTTAATTTTTAACTATTTTTTTAATCTTTTTTCTTTTTCTTTTTCTTTTATGTTTATCTTTTTCTTAATTTTATTTTTTCTGAATTTTAAATTTTTATTTACTTTAATTAATTCTTTTTTCGTTTTAATTTTTTTCTGTTTATATATAAATGTATTTTTTTTATTTCAATTTTTTCAATTTTAACTGTTTTTTACTTTTTTCTGTTTTTTTTTACTGTTTTTTTTAAAATTTTTAAACAATTTTTTCATTTTCTCTATATTTTATTGTTTTTTTTTAATTTTTTCTGTTTGGATACATATTTTTTTTATCTTCTTTTTTTCCCTTTTCTCTTATTATTTTAATACGTTTTTTATTTTTTATAGTTTTTCTTTTTTCCCTTTTTTCTTTTTTTTAATTACTTTTTTTCTTCCTTTTTTCCCAGTCTTTATTTTTTGTTTTTTATCTCTTTTTTTCGTTTTTCTTCTTCTATTTTTTCCTGTTTTTAATTTCCTTTTTTTCTATTTTTTTTGTTTTTAATTTAATTTTTCCCAATTTTTTCTTCTTTAATTTTTTCCCTATTTGGTTATCGTCTTTTTTTATTTTTTCCTTCTACGTACTTATTTATATCTATTTTTTTATATATATATATATATATATATATATATATATATATATATATATATATTGTTATCTTCTTTTTTTCACTTTGTCATTCTTTCATGTTTTATTTTTTTTAAAAAATTGTTTAACAATTTTTTGCTATTTTATTATTTTTTATCTACTTTTTCTGTTTTTCTTCTTCTTTTTTTTCGTTTTTAATTAGCTTTTTCTTTTTTTTTTTAAGTTTATGTATTTTTTCTTTTTCTTTTGTTTATCTTTTTCGTATGTTTTTCATTTTTAACTTTTTTCATGTTATATATAAAAATATTTTATGTTATTTTCGTTTTTTATGTTTTCAATTTTTTTACTATTTTTTGACTTTTATTCTTCCTTTTTTTATATTTTTATATTTATAAATATTTATTTTTTGTTATCTTTATTTTTTATCTTTTTTATTTTTTCTATTGTTACCTACTTTATCTTTTCTTTTCTTTTTTTTTTTCTGTTTATATATATATATATATAGAGAGAGAGAGAGAGAGAGAGAGAGAGAGAGAGAGAGACACACACACACACACACCTTCTTTTTTCCGTTTTTTATTTTTTAAGTTTATAAATAAATGTAATTTTTAATATCATTTTTTCTTTTTTTTAATTTCTTTTTTTTTCCTATATTTTTCATATTTTAACTGTTTTTTACTTTTTTCATTTTATATATAAATATATTTTATGTTATTTTCTTTTTTTGTGTTTTTAATTTTTTAACTCTTTTTTTATTTTTTCTATTTTTACCAACTTTTATCTTCTTATTTTTTTCCTTCTATTTATGTTATCTTCTGTTTTTTGCTTTTTCCTTGTCTCTTTTTCTTATTGTTATCTCGTTTTTTTGTTTTTCTATCTTTTTTTCCCTTTTAATATTTTATGTTTTTTTATCTGCTTTTTTCTTTTTGTTAATTTCCTTTCTCTTATTTTTTTAACTAGTTTTGTACTTTTTTATTCTGTTTTTCTCATATACTACTTTTTTATTTTATACTTTTTCGGTTTTCCTTGATAAAAAAAGTATAAAAATCTTAAAAATTATATAATTTTATACTTATACTAAATTAAATCAATATTTAATTTTTCTTTTTTTCCCTTTTATTATTATTATATATATATATATATATATATATATATATTCTTCTTCTTTCCCCTGTTTTTCCCTGCACCACCACCCCTCCGTTTTTATCTACTTTTTCTTTTTTAATTTCCTTTATCTTTTTTTTTCTGTTTTTAATTTTTGAACTTCTTTTTTTAGTTTCCTTTATTTGTCAGAAAGGTGATGTCAATCAAATTTACCCAAAAATAAAAATTCCCTCCTTATTTATTTGGGAAAATTACACTGACATCCCCTGAGCTTTGCTCTTAATACAAATTCTCCCGCTGATTGAGAAAAATTACACTGAGATCTCCTGCTAGAGTTGGTCTCCTAGATGCAGTGACATAAATTATTTATTTATCCTTATGTGCTATGTCAAATGACTTGGTTATCTTTTTGACAAAAAATAACAACAAAGCTCTCTTTCACACGCACCCAAGAAAAAAATAAAGCCTTTTTTATGGGAGGGTTGTGATTTCTATGGGAGGTTGGCAGTGGTGGATGCAAGATTAGAGGGAGAGAGAGGGGAGGGGAGGGGGAGGTTAAAATTGGATTTTAATAAAAATGTATTGCTGACATCAGGAAAATAGGGAAATTGTAATAACTTTAGACTTTAGGGGAGGTTATTGTAATTTCTAAAAAGTAGGAGAAGAATATGTATTAAACATAAAC
>BRYE01000008.1:1837500-1840000 GCA_030159115.1 Actinidia arguta var. hypoleuca
ACTGTTTATGTTAATTAATTTGCAATTCATTTTTCACATCTAAATTCAGCAGTTTACTAATTATTATTTTAACAGTTTCAACGTCATTGTCAATCGTGAACCCTTATTTGGTCGCTGAGAAAATTAAGTTTACAATCCTATTAGACCGAAAACTCCTAAAAGTTAGCAAAAGAAATATCGATGATAACTAAGAAAAGAAAGAAAAACGAATAAAGTACGGACTAAAGAAATTATTGTGTAAATTCAATATTCATCAATATTAGTTTCTTTGTTGATCTCTCTCTCACCCATGTTTGTGTCGTATAATATTCTCAATCTTTTTTTCCAGGTTTCACTTACACGAGCTAGAATCGACATGAGTGAGCTTGATGACGATTCTGATGGTTTCCTACAACCTCATGTAAAGTTCTTTACACTTGTCGCGTACAATTTAGTCTTATTGTAAACGCAACAATCTATATTTTAATACTTGCAGGAAATGATTCTCAACCCCAATGCATCAAGGAAGGTCGTGGGTCTACATGAAAAGTGAGCTCATGCATTTATTTGTGTTTTCTTTATGTAATTTATATTTGGAGTTCTAAATGCTTACAACCTTTTTCATGCACGCCATCTCCCTTGATCCTCTGGAAAATAACTCGAGTAATTTTCCTTTCTCTTCTCTTCTTTTTTTGTAAAATCATAATTCTAATTAAAAAAAGTAATACTACTTATTAGTCATTTTTTTTTTAAATATTGAGAGGAAAAAAAGATGTGGCAAGATTATTTTTTTTAGAATTCTAAAAGTTGTGGCAAATTTGTTAAACAAATACTGATTTGGAAACCAAATTTGATTAATTAAAATTATTTTTTTAAAAATAAAACAAACTCGAATGCTACAACTATTTAAATATATATATATAAAAAATATAGTGCACTGAATGGCGATTGAGAACCCAAATCAAGTGGGGCAATCACAATCTAATTTAAAAAATAAAAAAAATCCAAAAATATTAAGTAAATTAAAAAAGAACTATGTTTATTAAATAAAAAATCATAATAAGTAATATAATAATATTAATATTTGAATGAGAAGGAAAAAATATAATAAAATGTATTTAGTATGGAAGTTTGAATTCAACATGTCCAACTATAAATATTATTGAATTTAATGGTAATTATATTGAAAAAATAATACTACTTATTGATATTTTTTCTAAAATATTGAGGAAAAAGAAGATATGGCAAGTTTTTTTTAGAAATCTAAAAGATATGGCAAGATTTGAAAAAAATGCCGTTGAAATCTGATTATTACACGTCATTAAATTTTTTTTTCCTTTTTCCTTTTAACTGTTTTTCTTCCTTTTTTTATTATTACACGTCATCAAAGTATATATTTTTTGTTATCTTTTTTTCCCTTTTCCCTTTTTTATTTTTTTTACCTACTTTTTTTTTTTACCTTTTTTATATATGTTTTATCTATCCTTTTTTTCATTTTTATTTTTTTTCTGTTTTACTTCTGTTTTTTTCCTACTTTTCTCTGTTTTTTTTCTTTTTTTCTTTCCTTTTTCTTACTTTTTTAACTAGTTTTTTTTATTTTTTATTCTTTTTATCTCATCTTATCTATTTTTTCTTTATATATATATATATATATATTTATTTTTTTATTTTATCCACTTTTTCTTTCCCCCATATTTCTATTTTTTCTATTTTCCACTTGCCTTCCCCTTTTTTTTTCCTTTTTGTTATCTTCTTTTTTAAAATTTTTTAATTTTTGTAACATTTTTTCCATTTTCCATTTTCCTTTTCCTTTTTCCTATTTGAATCTACTTTTTTTCTTTAGTTTTACTCCCTGTGTTTTATTTATTTATTTTTTTCTTTATCTTCTGTTTTTTTCTATTTTTAATTTCTTTTTTCTTTTTTTAATTTAGTTTTTCTTTTTTTAATTTCTGAACTGTTTTTTTTAAACTTTTTTTCTTCTTTTTTTTTTTGTTTTTATCTATTTTTTCTGTTTATATATATATATATATATATATATATATATATATATATATATATATATATTTGTTATCTTCTTTTTTTTTTCCTTTTTCCTTTTTCCTCTTTTTATCTATTTTTTCTGATTTTTGCCTGTTTTCCTTTTTATTTCCTTTTTATCTATTTTTTACTTTTTCTAATTTTTTATTATGTTTTTATGTTTTTTATGTTTTTCATTTTTTTTCACTAGTTTTTGCATTTTTTGTTTGCAATTTTTATCTCTTTTTATTATTTTGTGTATTGCTTGCTGGCTTAGATAGTTTTTTAAAAATTATTTTTCATTTTTTTTGTTTTTCCCATTTTAACTACTTTTTCCTTTTTTTTAATTTCTTTTTTTACATTTTTCATTTTTTTTACAGTTTTAAATTTTTTCTATTTTATTTTTTCTGTCTTTTCTATTTATATATTTTTCTGTTTTTTTTTTCTTTTTCCTTTGTTTTTACTGTTTTTATCTCTCTTACTGTTTTCAACTACTTTTTTTTAG
>BRYE01000008.1:1845000-1862500 GCA_030159115.1 Actinidia arguta var. hypoleuca
TCTCTTTTTTACTTTTTTTATTTTCTGTTTCTATTTATGTTTTCAGTTTTTTTTATTTCTGTTTTTAATTTTTAAATTTTTTTTTCTATTTCTATTTCTATTTTTTTTCTATTCCTATTTCTGTTTTCTGTTTTTAATTTTAATTTTTTGTTTCTTTTTTCTATTTCTATTTTTATTTCTGTTTTTAGTTTTTATTTTTTTTTAATTTCTGTTTCTATTTTTATTTTTTTATTCTTATTTCTGTTTTCTGTTTCTATTTTTATTTTTGTTTCTATTTCTATTTTTTGTTTTTATTTCTTGTTTTCTATTTCTATTTCTATTTCCTATTTCTGTTTTATATTTTTGTTTCTATTTCTGTTTTCAGTTTTCTTTATTTTTTGTTTCTATTTCTATTTCCTTTTTCTACTCCTAATTTTGTTTTTTTTTTTGTTTCTATTTTTATTTTTATTTTTATTTTTATTTTTCTGTTTTCGGTTGCTTTTCTAATTCTATTTCTGTTTTTAATTTTTATTTTCTGTTTCATTTTCTATTTTTCTATTTCTATTTCAATTTCATTTTTATTCTTTTTCTTTTTCTATTTTTAGTTTACATTTTCATTTTCTATTATGATTTTATGTTATTTTTCGATTTCGGTTTCGGTTCCTTTTTTTTTTTTAATTTTAATTTTTTGTTTCTGTTTTTCTATTTTTATTTCTATTTCTTTTTTCTATTTCTGTTTTTAATTTTTGTTTTACGTTTCTATTATAATTTTCTGTTTCTTTTTACATTTTTTTATTTCTACTTCTGTTTTTAGTGTACATTTTTTTTTTGTTTCTAATTTTTATTTTCAGGTTTTACTCCTGTTTTTATTTCTATCTTTTTTCAGTTTTTTTTTTCTGATTTTTTTTTTATTTTTCTATTTTTATTTCTGGTTTCTGTTTCTACGTCTCTTTTGTGTTTTGTTTCTATTTTCCTGTTTCTGTTTACAATTTTATTTTTTTGTTTTTATTTTTCTATTCGTATTTCAATTTCTTTTTAATTTTATATTTTATATTTTTATTATTTTTTTCTGTTTCTTTTTATATTTTTCTATTAATGTTTCTGTTTCAAATTTAAATTTTTTATTTTTGTTTTATGTTTGTATTTTCAGTTTTTAGATTTTGTTTCCATTTTTATTTTATTTTTAATTCTATTTTTCTCTATCTGTTTTCAATTTTTATTTTCAATTTCAGATTTTAATTTTTTTTATTTCTATTTATTTATTTTTTCTGTTTTTCTATTTCTATTTCTTTTTTCTGTTGCTATTTTCTGATCGTTTTTATGTTCTTTTTATATTTTTCTATTTCAATTTTTTTATTTCTTTTTCTGTTTTTAGTTTACATTTTCATTTCAATTTTATTTTTTATTTCTGTTTTTGATTTTTTTATTCAATTTCTAGTTCTATTTTTTATTTTATTTTTGATTTATATTTTTTGTTTTCTGATTCTATTTCAATTTTTATTTCTATTTTATTTTTTGTTTCTATTTCTATTTTTCTGTTTCTGTTTCTGTTTTTGTTTTTGTTTTTGTTTTTATGTTTATATTTTCCTTCTTTTTCCTATTTTCTGTTGTTTTATTATTTTTTTTATCTTTATCTTCTTTTTTCACGTTTTTCTTTTTGTTTAATTTTTTAACTTTTTTTTTGTTTTTTCTGTTTGCGTATTTATTTTTATTTTTTTATTTTTCTGTTTTTTCTTCATGTTATCTTTTTTTTTCCTTTTTCCTCTTTCCTCTTTTTATCTAAGTTTTTCTTTTTTTCCTGTTTTTTATTCCCTGTTTTTCACTTTCTTTTTTCTTACTGTTTTTGTTTTCATTCTTTTTCATTTTTTCTACTTTTTTCTGTTTTTATCTAGTTTTATATATATATTCTTTTTTATATTTATCTAGTTTTTTGTTTTGTTTTCCTTATTTTTTATTTATTTTTTTTTTTTTCCTTTTATGTTCTTTTCTTTCATTTTCTTTATTTAATTTTTTACCATTTTTTTCATTGTTTTTTCTGTTTTTATATATAATATAATATAATATAATATTTTTATTATATTATTTTGTTCAGATTTTTTTTGTTTTCCTTTTCCCTATTTTTTATCTACTTTTTTTCCTCTTTTTAATTTTATTTCATTTTCCATTTTAGTTTTTTTAAATTTTATTTAATCGGTATCTTTTTTTTTTTTACTTTTTTTTTTTTTCTTTTTTTCTTTTTTTTCTTTTCATATATGTATATGTATGTATATATTTATATTTATATTTTTTTTAATCTATTTTTCACTCTTTATTTCTATTTTCCACTTGCCTTTTGCCCTTTCTTTATTTTTCCTTTTTGGTTATCTTCTTTTTTTTCTTTTTGTAAAATTTTTTCCATTTTTCTTTTTATGTACTTTTCTATTTTTATGTACTTTTCCTTTTTTCCCTATTTTTATTCTTTTTTTCTATTTTCCACTTGCTTTCCCCTTTTTTTCTTTATTTTTCCTTTTTTGTTATCTTCTTTTTTTTTTTCCATTTTTTCTTTTTATGTACTTTTCTATTTTTATCTAGTTTTTCGTTTTCCCCTATTTTTATTATTTTTTTTTTTCTGTTTTCCACTTTGCCTTCCCCTTTTTTCTTTATTTTTCCTTTTTTGTTATCTTCTCTTTTTTTTTCCTATTTCTCTCTCTCTCTCTCTCTCTCTCTCTCTCTCTATATATATATATATATATATATATATATATAATCATATCTTCTTCTTTTTTTATCGCTTTCCACTATTTTTATCCACTTTTTCTCTATTTCCACTAGTCTTCCCCTTTTTTCTTTATTATTCCTTTTTTGTTATCTTCTCTTTTTTCTTTTTTTAACATTTTTTTCCATTTTCCTTTTCCGTTTTTCTATTTGAATCTACTTTTTTTTTCTTTAGTTTTATTTTTAATTTTTTTTTCTTTTTTTATTTGCCGAACTGTTCTTTTAAACTTTTTTTTCTGTTTATATATATATATATATATGTATATATATATATATATATATCTTCTTCTTCTTTTTTCCTGTTTTTATCTATTTTTTTCTGATTTTTGCCTGTTTTCCTTTTTTTCTTGTTTTTCATTCCCTGTTTTTATTTTTATTTTCTTTTTATCTATTTTTTTTACTTTTTATAATTTTGTCTTCAGTTTTTTCATGTTTTTCTCTTCTTTCTGATTTTCATTTTTTCACTGGTTTTTGCTTTTTTTTTTTGGGTTTGCAATTTTTAATCTCTTTTTATTATTTTGTGTATTGCTTGCTTGCTTGTATCATTTTTTTCTGTCTTTTTTTATATTTTTTCTGGTTTTTCTTTTTCCTTGGCTTTTTACTGGTTTTATCTCTCTTACTGTTTTCATCTACTTTATATATATGTTTGTTTGTTTTTTTTCTTTCTATTTTTATGTACTTTTTCTCGTTTTTGCCTGTTTACCTGTTTTTTATTCCCTGTTTTTATTCTATTTTTTCTGATTTTATTATTTTATTTCTGTTTTTCTTTTCTTTTTTTCGAAGTTTTTTTATCTACTCTTTTTTTTTCTCTATTTTTCATTTTTTTTGCCTTTCTTCTTTTTTCCCTGTTTTCTTTTTTAGTTTTATCTACTTTTTTTTTTCTTTTTTTTTCTATTTTTAATATTGGTTTTCTTTTTTTCATTTTTTATTTCCTGATCTATTTTTTTAAACTTTTTTTTCTTCTTTTTTCTGTTTTTATCTATTTTTTCTGTATATATATATATATATGTGTGTGTGTGTGTGTGTGTGTTGTTATTTTTTCAGTTTTTTCGGTTTTAATTTTTAAACATTTTTTATCTACATTTTCCTTGTTTTTTTCTTCTTGTCTTACTTTTCACTTTTCTAACTATTTTTATTTAATTTTCTTTTTTTCCTTCCTTTTTTCATTTTTTTGACTGTTTTCCTTTTCTCCTTTTTTCTATTATATCAACTTTTTTTTTCTCTTGTTTTTATATCTTTTTTTCTGATTTTAATTTCATTTTTCTTTTTTCCCTGTTTTTTCTTCTATTTTTCTGTTATATATATATTTTGTTATTTTCTTTCTTTACTTTTTTTATCTATTTTTTACTTCTTTTCTTCTTTTTCCTTTGTTTTTTTGTTTTTGTTTTTGTTTTTGTTTTTGTTCTATTTTTCTGTTATATACATATATATTTTGTTATTTTATTTTTTTCTTCTTTCTATTTTTATCTACTCCCCCCCCCCCCCTTCTTTTTTGGCTGTTTTCGTGTTTTTTATTCCCTGTGTTTTATTCTTTTTTTCTTATTTTATCTACTTTTTATGTTTTTTTTTTCTGTTTTCCTTTTTTTTATATAGTTTTTTTTGTTATTACTTTTTTTTCTACAGTTTTTTTATATTTTTAATTTCGGTTTTTTTTTCTTCAGTTTTTAATTCATCAACTATTTTTAAACTTTTTTTTCCTTCTTTTTTCTGTATATATATAAGGTCTTGGTCAGGAGTAGTGAGTGAAGAAGAGTTAATTCCATTTGGTAAACCAATAGAAGATTAAAAATCAGCTTAAATTATAAGTGGTTCAATGTGAATTGACCATTTTCAGACAGCTTTTCTTACGAAAATCTAGAGACAATCAAGACTAATTTGGACCTAATTTATAGCTATTTTAATTTCTTAGTTTTTTATTTTTAACCTTTATCATCATTTAATAAAAAATTATATCTTCTCAGTTCATCTTGACCAGGGAAATCTAATAATGGAAAAAGATAATTCCCATTTTTTTTAATATTTTTTTCCTGTTTTTTATTCCCTTTTTTTACTTTTTTTTAATTTTTGTATTTTTTTGTGTTTTCCACCTTTTTTTGTTTGATATACATATATTTGTTATCTACTTTTTTTGTTTTTTATTCTTCTTTTTCATTTTACTTTTTAAAAATTTTCTCCCTTTTCTTGTTTTCATCTCTTTTTTTTTATGTTTTTATCTACTTTTTTTCTTCTATTTTTAATTTTTAAATTGTTTTTGTTAGATACTTTTTTTGTTTTTTATTCTTCTTTTTCATTTTACTTTTAAAAAAATTTCCCCTGTTTTTATTCATAACTTTTTTTTTATATCTATTTTTCACTATTTTTATCTTCTTTTTCCCCCTGTTTTTATTCTTTTTTTCTATTTTACACTTGCCTTCCTCTTTTTTTTTTTTCTTTTTTCCCCCTTTTTTGTTATCTTCTTTTTTCCTTTTTTTTTTTTTAACATTTTTTCCATTTTCCTTTTCCTTTTTTCTATTTGAATCTATTTTTTTTGTTCATTGTTTTTATTTTTTCTTTATCTTATGTTTTTATCAATTTTAATCTCTTTTTCTGTTTTTTTATTTTTAATTACGGTTTTCATTTTTTTTCTTTTTTAAATTTCTGAACTGTTTTTTTAGGTTTTTTCTGTTTTTATTCGTGTTATCTTTTTTTTCTTTCCTTTTTCCTCTTTTTCTGTTTTTTTTCTTTTTTTTTCATTTTGTTTATTGACTTTTCTACTTTTTTCTTTTTCTGTTATTTATATATATTTTCTGTATCTCCTTTTTTTTTTTGCCTTTTTTAATCTCCTTTTCTGTTTTGTTTTTTTTAATTTTAGAACTGTTTTTTTCTTCTTTTTCTGTTTTTATCTATTTCTTATGTTTATATATTTGTTATCTTCTTTTTTTTTCCTATTTTTTATTTTTACCTACTTTTTAATTTTTTAATTTTTCTTTATTTTTACTACATTTTCCTCTTTTTTTCTGTTTTTGATATTTTTTTTTCTTTTAATGTACTTTTCTACTTTTTCTTCCTTTATGTGTTTTTTTTCTGTTTTTTGCCTGCTTTCCTTTTCCTTAATTTTTTAATTTTATCTACTTTTTTTTTTCCTTTTTTCCTATTTTTATCAACTTTTCTATTTGTTGTTTTTAATTTATTTTTTTATTCATTTAAAAAAAAAATTGAACTATTTTTTTCTTCTGTTTATATATTTGTTATCTTCTTTTTATTTTCTCCATTTTTTCCTATTTTTAAATTTCTATTTTATCTACTTTTTTTTTTCTTTTTTTATTGTTTTTATCTACATTTTCCTTGGTTTTTATTCTTTTCATACTTTTATTTAGATATATATATTTTTTGTTATCTTATCTTTTTTAATTTTTTTTTAATATTTTTCCTTTTTTATATTTTTTTCCTTTTATATATATACATTGTTTTTTTTTCATTTTTATTTTTTAAAATGTTTTTTTTTTCTTTTTTTCTGTATATATATTGTTATCTTCTTCTTTTTTACTATTTTTTTTTCTTTTTTCTATTTTTTCTGTTCAATATATATATATATATATATATATATCTTTTTTAAATCTATATTTCACTCTTTTTCTATTTTCCACTTGACTTCCCTTTTTCCCCTTTATTTTTCCTTTTTTGTTATCTATTTTTTTCTCTTTTTTGCCTGTTTACTTTTTTTTTATTCTTTTTTTTCAGAATTTTATTCCCTTTTTGATTTCACGATTTTTTGTTATCTACTCTTTTCTTTTTCTTTTTTTGCCTTTTTCCTGTTTTCCCTTTTTATCTATTTTTTTCTTCAGTTTTTTTCTATTTTTAATTTTTATTTTCTTTTTTTTCATTTATAATATATTTTATTATATTATTTTGTTTAGATTTTTTTTTTCTTTTTTTCATTCCTTGTTTTTCAATTTTTATCCACTTTTTATTTGTTTTTTATTTTTTTCCTCTTTTTAAATTTCATTTTCTATTTCCTTTTTTTTAATTTTTTTTTATGTTTTTTCCTTTTTTATATACATATATATATATATATATATATATATATATATATATATATTCATATCTTTTTTTATATCTCATTTTCCCCCTATTTTTATTCTTTTTTTTCTTTATTTTCCTATTAATCTTCTTTTTTTCTTTTCGTAACATTTTTTCCATTTTCCTTTATTTTCCTATATATATATATATATATATATATATATAAATTCATATCTGTTTTTTTTTCTTTTTATGCCGATTTTCTTTTTCCCTGTTTTCCCTTTTTATTTTTATTTTTTGTTTTCTTTATTTCAAATTTTAATTCCTAAACTATTTTTTTAGACTGTTTTTTTCTTTTTTCTTTTTTTTTAACTACCTTTTTTTTTCAATTTTTTTAATTTTTAATTTTGGTTATCTTTTTTTATTTAGAGAGTTATATTTTTTGTTGTCTTCTTTTTTTTTAATGTACTTTTTAGTTTTTTTGTTCTTCCATTTTCGATTTTCCTTTTTTTAAATTTTTTTCCTTCCTTTTTTTCCCTTTTTTTCTGTATATATATTCATATCTTTTTTTTATATCTCTTTTTCTCTTTTTCTCCCTGTTTTTATTCTGTTTTTCTATTTTGCAATTGCCTTCCTCTTTTTTTTTTTTTTTTCCTTTCTTTTTTTAACATTTTTTCCATTTTCCTTTTCCTTTTTTTCTATTTGAATCTACTTTTTTTCTTTAGTTTTATTCATTGTTTTTATTTTTTATTTATCTTATGTTTTTATCCATTTTTATCTCTTTTTCTGTTTTTTTATTTTTAATTACGGTTTTCGTTTTTTTTTTTTTTTTAATTTCTGAACTGGTTTTTTTAGGGGGGTTTCTGTTTTTTTTCTTGTTGTCGTTTTTTTCCTTCCTTTTTCCTCTTTTTATCTAACTTTTTATGTTTTTTTCTGTTTTTTTTTCATATTGTTTTTTGACTTTTCTACTTTTTCTTTTTCTGTTTTTATCTATTTTTTCTGTTATTTATATATATTTTTTTCTACTTTTTTTGGCATTTTTTGCAACTTTTTATCTCCTTTTCTGTTTTTTTATTTATTTTTAATTTCCTTTTTTATTCATTTTTAAAAATATTTGAACTGTTTTTTTTCTTCTTTTTCCATTTTTATCTATTTCTTCTGTTTATATATTTGTTATCTTCTTTTTTTTCTATTTTTTATTTTTATCTACTTTTTAATTTTTAACTTTTTTTACTACATTTTCCTTTCTTTTTTATGTTTTTGGTATTTTTTTTCTTAAAATGTACTTTTCTATTTTTTTTCCTTCCATTTTGGTTTTCCTTTTTTTCTTCCTTTGTTTCTATTCTATTTTTTTCATCTTGATCTACTTGTTTTTCTCTTGTTTTTTTCCTATTTTGAATTTTCCAGTTTTTTATATTTTTAACATTTCTTTTCTTTTTTCATTATTTTTTCTGTTTTTATATATCATATATAAAATATTTTTTATTATATTATTTTGTTCAGATTTCCCCCCCTTTTTTCTTGTTATTTGTTTTTTATCTACTTTTTATTTTGTTTTTTAATTTTTCTTCCTCTTTTTAATTTTATTTCCTATTCAAATTTTCTTTTTTTAAATGTTTTTTTTCTTCTGTTTTTCCTTTATATATATATATATATACACTTTTTCACATTTTTTTAAAAGATAACTTTTTTTTGGCCTTTTTTCCTATTCTTAACACCTTTTCTTTTTTTTTTTGTTTTTAATTTCCTTTTTTATTAATTTTTAAAATCTTTGAACTATTTTTCTTCTTTTTCATTTTCTATCTATTTTTTCTGTTTATATATTTGTTATCTTCCTTTTTTCCCCTTTTTTCCTATTTTTATTTTTAAAATATTTTTTTCCTTTTTTTCTGTATATATATTGTTATCTTCTTCTGTTTTTACTATTGTTTTTCTTTTTTTTCTATTTTTTCTGTTAATTTTTTAATTTTTAACTGTTTTTTACTACATTTTCCTTTCTTGTTTCTGTTTTTGATATTTTTTTTTCTTTTAATGTGCTTTTTTCTACTTTTTTTTTCCTTCCTTTTTTTATATTCTATTTTTTTATCTTGATCTACTTGTTTTTTTTCTTGTTTTTCCTATTTCGAATTTTTCAGTTTTTTATTTTATTTCTTTTATGTCCTTTTCTTTCATTTTCTGTCTTTAATTTTTTAACATTTTTTCTTTTTTTCATTATAAAATATAATATATAAAATATTTTTTATTATATTATTTTGTTCAGATTTCCCCCCTTTTTTTCTTGTTATTTAATTTTATCTATTTTGTTTTTGTTTTTTAATTTTTCTTCCTCTTTTTAATTTAATTTCCTATTCAATTTTTCTTTCTCTCTCTCTCTCTCTCTCTCTCTCTCTCTATATATATATATATATATATATATATATATATATATATTGTTATCTTCTTCTTTTTTACTGTTTTTTTTTCTGTTCATATAAATATATATTTATATCTTTTTCACCATTTTTTAAATTTTTTATCCACTTTGTCTTTTTCTCCCTATTTTTATATTTTTTTTCTTTTTTTGTTATTATCTTTTTTTAACATTTTTTCCATTTTCCATTTTCCTTTTTTCTTTTTTTTTTGTTGTTTTACTTTTCTGGTTTTTACCTTCCATTTTCAGTTGTCCTTTTCCCCCCTTTTTTTCCTGTTATATATATATATATATATATATATATATATATATATATATATATATATTTATTTATTTATTTATTTATTTATCTTTATCTTTATCTTTATCTTTATCTTTATCTCCTTGTTCTTTCTTGTTTTTCTAATTTTTAATTTTCTTCTTTTTTTATTTTTTTCCTTTTATGTCCTTTTCCTTCATTTTCTGTCTTTAATTTTTTAACAACTTTTTTTTTCACTTTTTTCATTGTTTTTTCTGTTTTTATATATAACATATATTATATTTTTTATTATATTATTTTTTTTAGATTTTTGTCAGTTTTTCTTTTTTTCGTTATCTTTCTCCTTTTTTGTTATCTTCTTTTTATATATTTTTTGTTAACTCTCTTTCCCTTTTTTCCTATTTTTAATTTTTTATTTCAGATACTTTTTCTTTTTTAACTGTTTTTATCTACATTTTACTTGTTTTTTTTTCTTTCTGTTTTTATATATATTATCTTTATCTACATATATATATATATATATATATATATATATATATATATATATTATATACTTTTGAATCTGTTTGAATTAAAATCTCTCTACCCAAACAAAACGCTTTCTCAGGTTCCGGTTCAGAGTCATAACAAATTAAAATCTGTTTATAATTTTTAATTTTTAAAATTTTTTTGTTTCTATTTCTATTTTTTTTTCTATTTCAATTTCTGTTTTTAATTTTAATTTTTTGTTTCTTTTTACATTTTTTTATTTCTACTTCTGTTTTTAGTGTATATTTTTTATTTTTTGTTTCTAATTTTTATTTTTAGGTTTTACTCCTGTTTTTATTTCTATCTTTTTTCATTTTTTTTTCTTGTTTTATTTTATTTTATTTTATTTTATTTTTATTTTATTTATTTTTCTATTCTTGTTTCTGGTTTCTGGTTCTACGTCTTTTTTGTGTTTTGTTTCGATTTTTCTGTTTCTGCTTACAATTTAATTTTTTGTTTTTATTTTTCTATTGGTATTTCAATTTCTGTTTTTATTTTATATTTTATATTTTTATTATTATTTTCTGTTTCTTTTTATATTTTTCTATTAATGTTTCTATTTCTGTTTTAAATTTAAATTTTTTATTTTTGTTTTATGTTTGTATTTTCAGTTTTTAGATTTTGTTTCCATTTTTATTTTATTTTTAATTCTATTTTTCTGTTTGTATTTTCAGTTTTATGTTTTTTTATTTTTAATTACGTTTTTCATTTTTTTTTAATTTCTGAACTGATTTTTTAGGGGTTTTTTCTGTTTTTATTCGTATTATCTTTTTTTTCTTTCCTTTTTCCTCTTTTTCTGTTTTTTTCTGTTTTTTTTTTCATTTTGTTTTTTGACTTTTCTACTTTTTTCTTTTTCTGTTATTTATATATATTTTCTGTATCTATTTTTTTTTTCTTCCTTTTTTATCTCTTTTTCTGTTTTTTTTTGTGTGTTTAATTTCCTTTTTTATTCATTTTCTTTTAATTTTTGAACTTTTTTCTTCTTCTTTTTCAAATCTATTTTTCACTCTTTTTTCTATTTTCCACTTGACTTCCCTTTTTTTCCTTTTTTTGTGATCTATTTTTTTTCTCTTTTTTGCCTGTTTACCTTTGTTTTATTCCTTTTTTTATTCTTTTTTTTCTGATTTTTTTTTTCCTTTTTTCATTTCACAGATTTTTTGTTATCTACTCTTTTTTGTTTCTTTATCATTTTCCTCTGTCCTCTGTCCTCTTTTCCCTTTTTTCTTTTTTTCTTTTTCTTTTTTTTTTTTGTCTTTTTCCTGTTTTCCCTGTTTTCCCTTTCCCTTTTTATCTATTTTTCTTCAGTTTTTTTCTATTTTTAATTTTTATTTTCTTTTTTTAATTTTTTAATTCCTGAACTATTTTTTAAAACTTTTTTTTTTCTTTTTTTTTCTGAATCTACTTTTTTTTGCTTCAAATTTTTTAATTTTTAATTTTGGTTTTCTTTTTTTATTTAGAGAGTTAAATTTTGTCCTTCCATTTTCGGTTTTCCTTTTTCCCCCTTTTTCCCTATATATATATATATATATATATATATATATATATATATATATATATATATATATATATATATATATATATATATTTCCCCTTTTTTTAAATCTTTATCTACCTGTTTTTTTCTTGTTTTTCCTATTATTAATTTTCTAGTTTTTTTATTTTTTTTCCTTTTAAGTCCTTTTCTTTCCTTTTCTGTCTTTAATTTTTTAACATTTTTTTCTTTTTTTTTTCATTGTTTTTTCTGATTTTATATATAATATATATAATACTTTTTATTATATTATTTTGTTCATATTTTTTTTGTTTTCCTTTTTTTCATTCCTTGTTTTTCAATTTTCATCCACTTTTTATTTGTTTTTTATTTTTTTCCTCTTTTTAATTTTATTTCATTTTCTATTTTCCTTTTTTTAAATTTTTAAAATTTTTTTCTTTATATACATATATATATATATATTTTATCTTTTTTTTTTTTACTTTTTTTTTCTGTTGAATATATATATATATTCTTTTTTTTTTATATCTCTTTTTCCCCCTATTTTTACTCTTTTTTTTCTTTATTTACCTATTAATCTTCTTTTTTTCTTTTCTTAACATTTTTTCCATTTTACTTTTCCTTTTTTCTATTTGAATCTACTTTTTTTCTTTAGTTTTTATTCATTGTTTTTATTTTTTATTTATCTTATATTTTTACCCATTTTTATCTTAACTGTTTTTTTAAAACATCATTTTCTTCTTTTTTCTATTTTTATCAATATTATATATATTGTTATCTTCTTTTTTTTCCTGTATCCTTTTTTCTCTTTTTATCTATTTTTTTCCTTATTTTAGCCTGTTTTCCGTTTTTTTGCTTGTTCTTTATTCCCAGTTTTTATTTTTTTTATTTTTATCTTTTTTTTTTACTGTTTCTAATTTTGTCTTCTGTTTTTTCATGTTTTTCTCTTTTTTCTGATTTTCATTTTTTCACTTGTTTTATCTTTTTATTTGCAAATCCTTAGATTTTTTTATTTTTAATTATTTGTCATGTATTTTTCATCTTTTTTCCCGTTTTAAACTACTTTTTCTTTTTATCATTTTTTGACAGTTTTAAAAAAAATTCTAATTTAGTTTTTTTTGTCTTTTTTATATTTTTTTCTTTTTTTTCTTTTTCCTTTGTTTTTTACTGTTTTCATTATTTTTTTCTTCTTTCCATGCTTCTCTATTTTGTTCTCTTTTTTGCCTGTTTACCCGTCCATCTTACTTTTTTTTTCAATTTTTTTAATTTTTAATTTTGGTTTTCTTTTTTTATTTAGAGAGTTATATTTTTTGTTGTCTTCTTTTTTTTATGTACTTTGTCGTTTTTTTGTTCTTCCATTTTCGATTTTCCTTTTTTTAAATGTTTTTTTTCTTTTTTTTCTCTCTCTCTCTATATTCATATCTTTTTTTTATATCTATTTTTCACTATTTTTATCCACTTTTTCTCTTTTTCTCCCTGTTTTTATTCTTTTTTTCTATTTTGCACTTGCCTTCCACTTTTTTCTTTTCTTTTCTTTTCTTTTTTTAACATTTTTTCCATTTTCCTTTTCCTTTTTTCTATTTGAATCTATTTTTTTTCTTTGGTTTTATTCATTGTTTTTATTTTTTCTTTATCTTATGTTTTTATCCATTTTTATCTCTTTTTCTGTTTTTTTATTTCAAATTACTGTTTTGTTTTTTTTAATTTTTTAATTTCTTAACTGTTTTTTTAGGGTTTTTTCTGTTTTTTTTCTTGTTGTCTTTTTTTTCTTTCCTTTTTCCTCTTTTTATCTAACATTTTATGTTTTTTCTTCTTTTTTTTCATATTGTTTTTTGACTTTTCTACTTTTTTCTTTTTCTGTTTTATCTATTTTTTCTGTTATTTATATATATTTATTTCTACTTTTTTTTTTGGCATTTTTTTGCTATTTTTATCTCCTTTTCTGTTTTTTATTTTTAATTTCCTTTTTTATTCATTTTTAAAAATTTTTGAATTATGTTTTTATTCTTTTTCCGTTTTTTATCTATTTCTTCTGTTTATATATTTGTTATCTTCTTTTTTTTTTTCTATTTTTTATTTTTATCTACTGTTTAATTTTTTAATTTTTAACTTTTTTTTACTACATTTTCCTTTCTTTTTTTATGTTTTTGATATTTTTTTCTTAAAATGTACTTTTCTATTTTTTTCCTTCCATTTTCAGTTTTCCTTTTTTTTCTTCCTTTGTTTATATTCTATTTTTTTTTTATCTTGATCTACTTGTTTTTCCTATTTTGAATTTTCCAGTTTTTTATTTTTTTCCTTTTATGTCCTTTTCTTTCATTTTCTGTCTTTAATTTTTTAACATTTTTTTTCTTTTTTTCATTAGTTTTCTGTTTTTATATATCATATATAAAATATTTTTCATTATATTATTTTGTTCAGATTCCCCCCCCCCTTTTTCTTGTTATTTATTTTTTATCTACTTTTTATTTTGTTTTTTAATTTTTCTTCCTCTTTTTAATTTTATTTCCTATTCAAATTTTCTTTTTTTAAATGTTTTTTTCTTCTGTTTCTCCTTTTTATATATACACACAAACACACACACTTTTTCACATTTTTTTAAAAGACACAAACACACACACACAAATACACAAACAGTTATCTTTTATATATATATATATATAAAAGATAACTGTTTTTTTGGCCTTTTTTCCTATTTTTAACACCTTTTCTGTTTGTTTTTTTTAATTTCGTTTGTTATTCATTTTTAAAATCTTTGAACTATTTTTTTCTTCTTTTTCTGTTTCTATCTATTGCTTCTGTTTATATATTTGTTATCTTCTTTTTTCCCCCTTTTTTCCTATTTTTAAATTTTTATTTTTGTTTTTTAAAATATTTTTTTCCTTTTTTTTGTATATATATTGTTATCTTCTTCTTTTCTATTTTCCACTTGCCTTCCCTTTTTTCCCTTTATTTTTCCTTTTTTGTTATCTATTTTTTTCTCTTTTTTGCCTGTTTACCTGTTTTTATTCCCTTTCTTATTCTTTTTTTTTCTGTTTTTTTTTTCTTTTCACAGTTTTTTTGTTATATATATATATATATATATATATATATATATATATATATATATATATATATCGTTATCTTCTTTTTTTTCCTTTATCCTTTTTTCACTTTTTCTCTCTTTTTTTCTTATTTTTGCCTGTTTCCCTTTTTTTCTTGTTTTTGTTCCCTGTTTTTTTTTTTTTTGTCCTTTTATTTTACTTTTTCTAATTTTGTCTTCTGTTTTTTCATGTTTTTCTCTTTTTTCTGATTTTCATTTTTTCACTGGTTTTTGCTTTATTATTTGCAATTTTTTTTCTCTCTTTTTATTATTTTGTTTATTGCTTGCTTGCTTAGATTTTTTTATTTTTAATTATTGGTCATGTATTTTTCTTCTTTTTTTCCTGTTTTAACTAGTTTTTCTTTTTATCATTTTTTACAGTTTTAAAAATATTTCTAATTTAATTTTTCTGTCTCTTTTTATATTTTTTTTCTGTTTATCCCTTTTCCTTTGTTTTTTACTGTTTTCATTATTTTTTTTCTTATTTCTATTTTTCTCTATTTGTTTTCTTTTTTGCCTGTTTACCTGTTTCTATTCTTTCTTTATAATTTTATTCTTTTTTTATGTTTTTCTTTTTTCTTTTCACAGTTTTTTTTATATATATATATTCCTTTTTTTTAATCATTATCTCCTTGTTTTTTTATTTTTCTTTTTTATATTTTTAATTTTCTTGTTTTTTTATTTTTTTCCTTTTATGTCCTTATCTTTCATTTTCTGTCTTTAATTTTTAACCTTTTTTTCCTTTTTTTTTTCATTGTTCTTCCTTTTTTTATATATAATATTTTTTATTATATTATTTTATTCAGATTTTTTTTCCACTTTTTAATTTTATTTCATTTTTGATTTTCCTTTTTTTAAATGTTTTTCCCCTTTTTCCGTATATTTTTTTTTCCTGTTCATATATATATTCTTACCTTCTTTTTTTATATCTCTTTTTCACTATTTTTATCCACTTTTTTTCTTTTTCCCCCTGTTTTTATTCTTTTTTTTTTTAACATTTTTTCCATTTTCCTTTTCCTTTTTTTTTTATTTGAATCTATTTTTTTTTCTTTAGAATTCATTGTTTTTATTTTTTCTTTATCTTATGGTTTTATCCATTTTTATCTCTTTTTCTGTTTTTTTATTTTTAATTACGGTTTTCTTTTTTTTTTCTTTTTTAATTTCTGAACTGGTTTTTTTCTTTTTTTTTCTTGTTTTCTTTTTTTTTTTCTTTCCTTTTTCCTCTTTTTATCTGATTTTTTCTGTTTTTTTTTTCTGTTTTTCTCTTTTTTTCTTATTTCTTACTGTCTTTTTTTTCATTTTGTTTTTTGACTTTTCGACATTTTTCTTTTTCTATTTTTATCTATTTTTCTGTTATTTATATATATATATATTTTTGTACTTTTTATTTTTGTCTTTTTTGCTATTTTTATCTCCTTTTCTCTTTTTTTGTTTTTAATTTCCTTTTTTATTCATTTTTTTTAATTTTTGAACTTTTTTTTCCTTTTTTTCTGTTCTTATCTATTTCTTCTGTTTATATATTTGTTGTCTTCTTTTTTTTTCCTATTTTTTATTTTTATCTACTTTTTAATTTTTTAATTTTTAACTGTTTTTACTACATTTTCCTTTCTTGTTTCTGTTTTTGATATTTTTTTTCCTTTTAATGTACTTTTTTCTACTTTTTTTTTTCCTTCAATTTTCGGTTTTCCTTTTTTTTTCCTTCCTTTTTTTATATTATATTTTTTTTATCTTGATCTACTTGTTTTTTTTCTTGTTTTTCCTATTTTGAATTTTTCAGTTTTTATTTTTTTTCCCTTTTATGTCCTTTTCTTTCATTTTCTGTCTTTAATTTTTTAACATTTTTTCTTTTTTTCATTATAAAATATAATATATAAAATATTTTTTATTATATTATTTTGTTCAGATTTCCCTCCTTTTTTTCTTGTTATTTAATTTTATCTATTTTGTTTTTGTTTTTGTTTTTGTTTTTTAATTTTTCTTCCTCTTTTTAATTTAATTTCCTATTCAATTTTTCTTTTTTTTTAAATGTTTTTTTCTTCTTTTTTTCCTTTTCTCTCTCTCTCTCTCTCTCTCTCTCTATATATATATATATATATATATATATATATATATATTGTTATCTTCTCTTTTTTTACTGTTTTTTTCTCTTTTTTTTCTCTTTTTTCTGTTCATATAAGTATATATTTATATCTTTTTCACTATATTCTTAATTTTTTATCCACTTTGTCTTTTTCTTCCTATTTTTATTCTTTTTTTTCCTTTTTTGTTATTATCTTTTTTTAACATTTTTTCCATTGTCCATTTTCCTTTTTTCTTTTTCTTTTTCTTTTTTTGTACTTTTCTGGTTTTTACCTTCCATTTTCGGTTGTCCTTTTCCCCCCTTTTTTTCCTGTTATATATTTATATATTCTTTTTTTTTTTATCTTTATCTACTTGTTTTTCTAATTTTTAATTTTCTTCTTTTTTTATTTTTTTCCTTTTATGTCCTTTTCCTTCATTTTCTGTCTTTAATTTTTTAACAACTTTTTTTTCATTGTTTTTTCTGTTTTTATATATAACATATATTATATTTTTTATTATATTATTTTTTTTAGATTTTTGTCAGTTTTTCTTTTTTTTGTTATCTTCTTTTTATATATTTTTTGTTAACTCTTTTTCCCTGTTTTCCTATTTTTAATTTTTTATTTCAGATATTTTTTCTTTTTTAACTGTTTTTATCTACATTTTACTTGTTTTTTTTTCTGTTTTTATATATATTATCTTTATCTACATATATCATCTTTTTTCTGTTTGTTTTCTATTTTTCCTTTTTTTATCTACTGTATAACTGTTTTTCTATTGTCCCCCTGTATATACATCATTTTTGTTATCTTTTTATTTTCCTTTTGTCTCTTTTTATCGAATTTTTTTTTGTCTTTTTTCTCTATTTTTTCCTGTTTTTTATTCCATGTTTTTTATTTTTTTTCATACTGTATTTTTATTCATTTTTGTATTTTT
>BRYE01000008.1:1872500-1877500 GCA_030159115.1 Actinidia arguta var. hypoleuca
TTATATTTTTCTATTTCTATTTTCTGATTCTAATTTTTATTTTTATTTTTATTTTCAGTTTTTTTTATGTTCTCAATTTTTATTTTCTATTTCCTGTTTTCAGTTTAGATTTCTAATTCTACTTTTGTTTTTATTTTTTGTTTCTATTTCTGTTTTTAATTTTTTTATGTTCTCAATTTTTATTTTCTATTTTTGTTTCTATTTTTTGTTTCTATTTCTATTATTGTTTTCTGTTTCTATTTCTGTTTTCTGTTTTCTGATTCCATTCCTCTTTTTGTTTTTAGTTTCTTTTTCTATTTTTTGTTTTTAATTTTTATTTTCTGTTTGTGGATGCTGGCGGTGGTGGGGGTTGGTGGTGGTGAGTGGATAGTTTTTGTTGTGAAAGTAGTCAAAAGATAATAATAGAATGACTATTTTGTGGTGAGTGGATAGTTTTTGAGAGTGGTGGTAACAACACGTGTTTTAGGAGGTGTTCATAGAATACTAGATTTTCTTGGGTTAAAACACAAAAATCACTCTTAAACTATACAATTTTTATTTAAATAGTTTCTGAAGTATTGACTCGGTTAAGTAATCATTCTACGCTTTTTGGTTTTTATTTTCTGTTTTCAGATTTTATTTTTAGTTTTTGTTTCTATTTCTATTTTCTGTTTCTGTTTCCATTTCTGTTTTTGTTTTTGTTTTCTGATTCTAGTTCTAGTTCTAGTTTTTATTTATATTTTTTTTTGTTTTTATTCTTGTTTTCTGATTCTATTTCTATTTTTAGTTTCTATTTCTTTTTCTGTTTCTATTTATATTTTTCTATTTTTTTTTCTATTCCTGTTTTAATTTTCTATTTCTATTATTGTTTAATGTTTCTATTTCTATTTTCTGATTTTATTTTTACTTTCTATTTCTATTTTTCTATTTCTACTTTCTTATTCTATTCCTGTTTCAGTTCCGATTTCTGTTTTCTATTTTTATTTTCAGTTCTGTTTTTATTTTTATTTTTTATTTTAAGTTTCTATTTCTTTTTTCAGTTTCTATTTTCTATTTCTATTTTTATTTTCTCTTTCTGTATATATTTTCTGTTTCTATTTATTTTTTAGTTTCTTATTCTATTTCTTTTTTCAGTTTTTTTATTTTCACAGTTTACGTTTTCTGTTTCTGTTTCTATTTTTTGTTCTTATTTTCAATTCTATTTTATGTTTAAAAATTTTTATTTTCAGTTTCTTTTTCTTTTTCTATTTATGTTTTCAAGTTTTCTTTTATTTTCTGCTTTCAGTTTATATTTCTATTTCTACTTCTATTTTTAGTTTTTATTTTTATTTTTATTTTTTGTTTCTATTCCTATTCCTATTCCTATTTTCTGTTTTTTACGTTCATAATTTTTATTTTCTATTTTCTGTGTTTAGTTTTTAATTTTTTGTTTTTATTTCCATTTTCTGATTCTATTTTTGTTTTCTGATTCTATTCCTATTTCTGTTTTAAGTTCTTTTTCAATTTCTATTTTTATTTTTGGTTTTATTTCTATGTCTATTTTCTATTTCTATTTTTCTGTTCAATTCCTATTTCTGCTTTCTATTTTTATTTTTAGTTTATATTTACATTTTTCTTTTTTTCTTTCTTTATTTTTTTGTTTATATTTATATTGGTTTCAATTTTTAGTTTATATTTCTATTTTAAGTTCCGATTTCCGTTTTCTATTTTTACTTTTGTTTATAATTTTTATTTGCAGTTTGTATTTCTATTTTTTGGTTTTAATTTTTATTTTCAGTTTCTCTTTAGGTTTCATTTTTTTTTTATGTTCTCAATTTTTCTTTCCTGTTTCCAGGTTCTATTTTCAATTTCTATTCCTATTTCTGTTTTTAAATTTTATTTTCAGTTTCTATTTTAATTTAAATTTCTATTTATGTTTTTAATTTTTATTTTTAGTATCTATTTATGTTTTCAGTTTTTATTTTCTCTTTTTGTTTCTATTCCTATTTCTTTTTTCTATTTTTATTTTTTATTGTTTTATTTTTATTTTTGATGTTTGTTCTATTACTGTTTTCAGTTTTTTTTTATGTTCTCAACTTTTATTTTCTATTTCTATGTCTATTTATGTTCTCAATTTTTATTTTCTATTTCTATTTCTGTTTTGTAGTTTGTTTGTTTTTCTCTTTGTTTCTATTTCTATTTTTGTTTTCTATTTCTATTTTCTGTTTTTAATTTTAAAATTTCAGTTTCTATTTCTATTTCTATTTTTAGTTTTCATTTTTATTTCTATTTGTTTTCTATATATGTTTTCAGTGTTTTATATGTTCTCAATTTTCATTTTTCATTTTTTATTATATTTTCTGTTTTCAGTTTCCAGTTTATAGTTTTAATTATTATTTTAATTTTATTTCTATTTTCTTTTTCTATTCCTATTTCTGATGTTAGTTTGTATTTCTATTTTCAGTTTTGATTTGTGTTCTATTTTTTTTCTATTTCTATTTCTATTTCGTTTTCGTTTTCGTTTTTGTTTTTGTTTTCGTTTTCAATTTCAATTTCTCTTTTCTGTTTTCAGTTTATATTTCTATTTCTATTACTGTTTTTAGTTTTTAGTTTTTTTTAATTTTTGATTTCTATTTCTATTTTCTGTTTTTACATTTTTTATTTTTGGTTTCTATTTCTATTTCTGTTTTCAAATTGTGTTTTTTTATTCTTTTTTCTGTTTTTATTGTTTTTTATGTTTTTATCTTTTTTTCCCTGTATTTTTTTTTTTTTTATTTTTTCTTTGCTCATATTTTTTTTCCTGTTTTGAATTTTTAATTGTTTTCATTTATGTTTTTCATACTGTTTTTTTTATCTTTTTTCTGTTTATATATAGTTATCTTTGTTTTTTACTCTTTGTTACTTTGTTACTTTTTTAATTTTTTTGTATATATTTTTTTATCTTATTTTTTCTTTCTATTTTTTCCTACTTTTTCCTATTTTTTTCAGTTGTTATTTATTTTTTACATTTATATATATATTTTCTTTGTTATACTTCTTTTTCCTTTAATCTCTTTTTATATATTTCTACATTTTTTTGCTTTACTTTTTCCACTATTTTTTTTCTTTTTACTTTTGTTACTGTCTTTTTATTTTTATTTTTTTTTCTGTGTATATCTATTTTTTGTTATCTACTTTTTTTTTGTTTTTATTTCGTTTTATTATTGTTTTTATTTTTATTTTTTATTTTTTCCTACTTATTTTTATTTTGTTCTATTTTTCGTCTGTTTTTTACTTTCCCCCCTTTTTATCTCTTAGTTTTGTTTTTCTAATTTTCTTTTCCGTTTTTTATTTTTTTCTTGCTGTTTTTTTCCTTCTATTTTTCATCTGTTATTCATTTTTTCTGTTTACATATATATATATATATATATATATATATATATATATATCTTCTTTTTTTTCCTTTTTTCCTACTTTTTTAATCTTTTATATTTTCTTTGTTATACTACTTTTTCCTTTTTTATCTTTTTATATATTTCTATTTTTTTTGTTTTCCTTTTTTCCCTATTTTTTTCCCTTTTTCTGCTTTACCTATTTTTTCTTTTTCTTCTATTTTATTATTGTTTTTATTTTTATTTTTCCTCTGTTTTAATCTACTTTTTCTGTACTTTTTTCCCTTTCTTTTTCTGCTTTTAATTTCCTTTTTTTTTTCTTTTTTCTTTTTACATGTAAATATATATATATATATATATATTTATCCTCTTTTTTCCACCCACTTTTCTTAGTTTTATTTTTCATCTTCTTTTTTTTCCCCCACTTTTTTTATCTCCTTATTCTTTTTCTTTTTCTTTTTTTTCTTTTATCTTTTTCTATATGTTTTGTAACTATTTTTTTTTACTTTTTTCTTCCTTTTTTTCTGTTTGTATGTAAATGTATTTTTTTTGTTATCTTCTTTTTTTTCTTTTTTAACATTTTTTCCATTTTCATTTTCCTTTTTTCTTAAGTTTTTTCCCCAGTTTTTCTTTTCTCTTTTTTTTTTTGATTTCTGAACTATTTTTTTTTACTGTTTTTTCTGTTTTTATTGTTTTTTTCATGTTTTTATCTTTTTCCCTTGTATTTTTTATTTTTTATGTTTTCTTTGCTCCCGTTTTTTCCTTTTTTCTGTTTTTAGTTTTTAATTGTTTTTATTTATGTTTTTCATTCTGTTTATTTTTATTTTTTTTATATATATATCATATTTAGTTATCTTTGTTTTTTACTCTTTGTTAATTTTTTAATTTTTTTTCTTTTTAAATATATATTTTGTTATCTTATTTTTTTCTTTCTTTTTTTTCCTTTTTTTTCTTTAAATTTTTATCTACTTTTTTTTTTCCTTTTAATTTTTTTTTCTTCTGTTTTTCGTATGTTTTTTAACCCCCCCCCCCCCCCCCATCTCTTTTTTCTGTTTTTCTAATTTTCTTTTCCTTTTTTTTTCTTTCTGTTTTTTCCTACTATTTTCTATTTTTTTCAGCTGTTATTTATTTTTTCAGTTTATATATATATATATATATATATATATATATTCTTTGTTATACTTCTTTTTCCTTTTTTTATCTTTTTATATATTTCTATGTTTTTTTTCGTTTTCCTTTTTTCCCTTTTATTTTCTCTTTACTTTTGTTAGTGTCTTTTTTACTTCTTCTTTTTTCTGTGTATATATATTTTTGTTATCTATTTTTTTTCTTCTTCTGTTTTTCTTCTGTTTTAATCTTCTTTTTCTGTATTTCTTTTATCCTGTTTTTTAAAATTCTTTTCTTTACTTTTTTTCTACTTTTTTCTTTTTATAGATATGTATATGTTTTTTATTATCCTTTATTCTTCTTTTTGATTTTTTGATTTTGATTTTTTATTTTTATATATAAATATATCTTTTTTATCTTTTTTTTCCTTTTTATTTTTTTTATTTTTATCTCCTTTTTTTAATTTTTTCCCTTTCTTTTTCTGCATTTAATTTCCTTTTTTCTTCTTTTTATTTCCTTTTTATTTTAATATATAATATTATATTTTATCTTCGTTTTTTCCCC
>BRYE01000008.1:1885000-1912500 GCA_030159115.1 Actinidia arguta var. hypoleuca
CACGGTCGAACCCATCTATTGGAATGGTTGAACTATTGGATCAAATAGTGAAATGGTTTCCATTACAGTTGTTTATTCTATGTTTACCGTAAGCAATGAATTTGGTACGACGCACACTTGTATAACAAAATAACATATATTCACTTCTTCGTATCACAATAATACCTGCCTATCATGTGTGTTCGTATGCACCTATACGAAAAGAACAAGAAAACGATGAAATTTTTGTGTGCTTCAATTACATGTTTCTCGTTGCTGAGACTCGAGAGTGATATGTATTTTTCTTTTTTGAAACATTTATTAGTAACAAGTATGTATCTTCTTAAACCATTGCAGAAGTATACAGAATGACAGTTTCGTCGGCCGATGTTGCCCGGATTCTGAATTCTGCTGTTAATAGCTTGCAGCCTTGTTGCTCATTCATTTGATAAGGTATCATCTTAAGCTTACGTATATTTCTTGCGCTCAATCTATTATCTTTTTTTCTATGATAAACACCCATTACTAACCACCGCCCAAGATAAGATATTGGGTTTTTAATCAATTTTCAAAAGTTTTTTCTTTACCCTCGCTTCGTCCTGGGTTAACTCAGAGGTAACTTCAAATGAGTATTAGCCTTGAAAGCAGAAATTACTCATTTGAGACGGTTTAATTGTAATGTAGCATTTTGGCATGCATTGCCTAATTCTTTATAATTCATTTTCATTTCTAGCAAAGAGTGGTGGGTTAATTAATTTTTTTTTTTATAGATTTTAATAAAATATTGATCTAAATTTAATTATCATTGACTGTAATGTAAAAATTTATGATTTCAATTATGGAAGTATTTGTGTAATTTTTTATTATAAAATTGTCCACCAATATTTATTGAGAAAAAGCTTATTTGTTGAGAAATATAGAATTTTTTACCCTTTTTGTGATTTTTTCCAAGTTAAATCAAAATTTATTTTTTATTTTTTTAAAGTGAAATGAAAAGTATAAATTTTGATTAAATAATAATTTTTCTAACTAATAATTAAAAAACTAAGAAATCAAACAGCCAAGTTAGTGCAAACTAAGCACCCTGAATTTTTTTTTTATTAATACCTAATTAGTTTTTTTTTGTCTTATTTGATCAATTAGTTCGGTTAATTTTACATATATATGTAATATCGTGAATTTTAACTACAGTCAAATGAAGAGCAAGTTTCACCATTGGTAATTATAGTTTGACTGAGTTTCACTTTGGTCTTTAAAGTTATAATTTAAACAATTAGAACCTTAAAGTTTTAATTTAGTTTTAATATAGTCTCATTTTCAATATCTGTTAAGTCTTTGGATGAAATTAAGCATGTGAATCTCACATGGTCCTTTCACAGGATTTTTTTCCACCATTGGTCCTTGTAATTTTATCAAAATTTCACTTTGGTCCTTAAAATTGGCCACATGAGTTTTCGTGCGCATGGTTATAATTATTAACTAGTATTGACGGAGATCTGTATTGAAACAAAATGAACATTATGAGATGTTAATTGTTCAAATTATAACTATAAAAACCAAATTAGTAAAACAACAGGGATCAATGGTGAAATTTATCCAATGAAATATTTCATTAAGCAAATATCTGACAATTGTGACACTTCATTTTTATCAACTAGAAGGGGACGTTTATGTTTCCAATCTTGGCCACTCTTTAGTCCCTCGGGTAGATTTTCACATAAATATTTTACCAAAATAAAAAAGATATTTAGGTCTAGTTTTGGCTAATTTTTTTAAAAAAGATATTCTGTTTCCATATCAGTTTCCAAGATTTTGTTTCCATATTTATTCTCCAAAGATTTTAGATTACAAAGACGAATCGGATTACTCACTGGTGGAATAACGGTCAAATTTCCGCCTATATAATCCGTCTCTCTCTCCCTCTCCCTCTCCCTCTCCCTCTCCCTCTCCCTCTCATACACAGCGTGATATTGTTGCAGTCCCAAATTTCCACAAGCATTCTCTCTCTCTCTCTTCCGTTTGACGATAATCAATTTCATTCTTCTTCTTCTTCTTCCTCCTGCTAAGAAGGGCTTCATCTTCTTTGTGAAAAACTGTATGAAGGTGCTCTGGAATTTCCCCGGAGAAATTAGATAGAGATTTTGGCACTTACAACAACAGTTGAGAGGATCAAGACTTTGAAGGTTCTTCTTTGTCTTTCGTTAATTGTTGTGGGTTTATTAATTTCCTGTTTTTGTTGCCTAAATCAATTACTCCGTGAATGTCTGTGAATACCCACCCCTTTGAAATATCTGGGTTCAACCCTACTTGAGGGAGCACCACAGAAAAACCTGTACATACATAATGGCATTTACTTTTGAGTTTTTATTTTATTCATGGGCTTAAGCCTGAGTTTTTATTTGGATCTACTTTTTTTCTTTAGTTTTATTCGTTGGTATCATTTTATTTATTTTTCTTTATCTTCTGTTTTTATCTAATTTTATCTCTTTTTCTTCTTTTTTTTGATTTTTAATTTCGTTTTTTTTGTTTTTTTAATTTCTGAACTGTTTTTTTTAAACTTTTTTTCTTCTTTTTTCTGTTTTTATCAATATTTTCTTTATATATATATTGCTATCTTCTTTTTTTCCCTTTTCCTTTTTTCTCTTTTTCTCTATTTTTTCTGATTTTTGCCTGTTTTCCTTTTTTCATGTTTTTTATTCCCTGTTTTTATTTTCATCTTTTTTTTACTTTTTCTAATTTTGTATTCTGATTTTTCATTTTTTTTCTCTTTTTTCTGAATTTAATTTTTTCGCTGGTTTTTGCTTTTTTTGATATCAATTTTTTATCTCTTTTTATTATTTTGTATATTGCTTGCTTAGATTTTTTTTTCTTCCTATTTTTAATTATTTTTCTTCTTTTTCCCCTTTTTAACTACTTTTTATTTTTTTAAATTTCTTTTTCTATATATTTTTTCTTTTTTTTACAGATTTAATTTTTTATCTCTTTTTATATAAATTTTCATATCTTTTTTTATTCTATTTTTCACTCTTTTTTCTATTTTCCACTTGGCTTCCCTTTTTTTCCTTTATTTTTCCTTTTTTGTTATCTATTTTTATATATATATTGCTATCTTCTTTTTTTCCCTTTTCCTTTTTTCTCTTTTTCTCTATTTTTTCTGATTTTTGCCTGTTTTCCTTTTTTCATGTTTTTTATTCCCTGTTTTTATTTTCATCTTTTTTTTACTTTTTCTAATTTTGTATTCTGATTTTTCATTTTTTTTCTCTTTTTTCTGAATTTAATTTTTTCGCTGGTTTTTGCTTTTTTGATATCAATTTTTTATCTCTTTTTATTATTTTGTATATTGCTTGCTTAGATTTTTTTTTCTTCCTATTTTTAATTATTTTTCTTCTTTTTCCCCTTTTTAACTACTTTTTATTTTTTTAAATTTCTTTTTCTATATATTTTTTCTTTTTTTTTACAGTTTTAATTTTTTATCTCTTTTTATATATATTTTCATATCTTTTTTTATTCTATTTTTCACTCTTTTTTCTATTTTCCACTTGGCTTCCCTTTTTTTCCTTTATTTTTCCTTTTTTGTTATCTATTTTTATTCCCTTTTTTCTGATTTTTTTTTCTTTTTTTCTTTTCACAGTTTTTTTGTTATCTACTCTTTTTTTCTGTTTTCTTTTTCCTCTGTCCTTTTTCTCCCTTTTTTTCTGTTTTTTTTTTCTTTTTTGCCTTTTTCCTTTTTTTCCCCCTGTTTTCCTTTTTTCTTTTTATCTATTTTTTTCTTCAATCTTTTTCCCTTTTTTTCTTTTATTTTTTTTCAATTTTAGTTTTCTTTTTTTAATTCCAGAACTATTTTTTAAACCTTTTTTTTCTTCTTTTTTCTTTTTTGTATCTACTTTTTTTTTCTTCAATTTTTTATTATTTTTAATTTTGGTTTTCTTTTTTTATTTAGAGATTTATATTTTTTGTTCTTTTTTTTTTTATGTACTTTTCCGTTTTTTTATCCTTCCAACATATATATATACATATATATATATATATATATATATATATACATATATATATATATATATATATTCCTTTTTTTAATCTTTATCTACTTGTTTTTTTCTTGTTTTTCCATTTTGTTTTTTGACTTTTCTACTTTTTTCTTTTTCTGTTTTTATCTATTTTTTCTGTTATTTATATATATATTTTTTTTATCTACTTTTTTTTCCCCTTTTTTTGCTATTTTTATCTCCTTTTCTGTTTGTTTTTTTTAATTTTCTTTTTTATTCTTTTTTGAACTGTTTTTTTATTCTTTTTCTGTTTTTATCTATTTTTTCTGTTTATATATTTGTTATTTTCTTTTTATCCTATTTTTTATTTTTATCTACTTTTTAATTTTTTAATTTTTAACTGTTTTTTACTACATTTTCCTTTCTTTTTTCTGTTTTTGATATTTTTTTCTTTTAAACTTTTCTATTTTTTTCCTTCCATTTTCGGTTTTCCTTCTTTTTCTATTCTTATCCTTTCTTCTTTACTTTTTTAACTGTCTTTTTCTCCATCCATTTTCTTTTTTCCTTTTACTGTTTATTCAATTTTTTTTTCTGTTTTTAATTTTTGAATTGTTTTTTCTCCTTTTCCTTCTTCTTTTCTGATTTTTTATTTTTTCTCCGCCTGTTTTTGTTTTTTTGCTTTTTGCTTTAATTTAACTGTTTTTTTTCCTTTTTCTCTTTTTTTATATGTTTTTTTCTTCCATTTTCAGCTTTCCTTTTACTGTTTATTCATTTTTTTTCTGTTTTTAAATTTTTAACTGTTTTTTTCTTCTTTTCTTCTTTTTATATATATTTTTTGTTATCTTCTTTTTTCCTGGTTTTCCTATTTTTAATTTTTTATTTCATATACTTTTTCTTTTTAATTTTTTAACTGTTTTTATATATATTATCTTTATCAACATATATCATCTTTTTTCTGTTTATTTTTTATTTTTTCTGTTTTTATTTTTTATTTTTTTTATTTTTTTATTTTTTTTATTTTTTTTATCTACTTTATAACTGTTTTTCTATTGTCCCCCTGTTTATATACACATAATTTTTTTTTTTCTTTCCTTTTTTATCTTTTTATCTAAGTTTTTTTTGTCTTTTTTCTCTCTTTTTTCCTGTTATTTATTCCATGTTTTTTTATTTTTTTTCATACTGTATTTTTATTCATTTTTGTATTTTTTTGTATTTTCTATATTTTCATTGGTTTTTCTGTTTTTCCTATTTTTTTATCTTATTTTTTTTTCTTTTTATGTACTTTTTTGTTTTCTTTTCCTTCCATTTTATGTTTTCTTTTTTAAATCTTTTTATCTACTTGTTTTTTTCTTGGTTTTGCTATTTTTAATTTTTGTTTTTTTTTCCTTTTATGTCGTTTTCTTTCATTTTCTCTCTTTCATTTTTTAACATTTTTTTTTTCATTGTTTTTTCTGTTTTGATATATAAATATTTTTTAGTATATATTTTGTTCAGATTTGTTTTTGTTTTCCTGTTTTTCATTCCCTGTTTTTAAATTTTTATTATCTTTTTATGTTTTTTTTTCTTTTACTTTTCTTCTGTATATATATATATATATATATATATTTTATCTTTTTTTTAAAAAAAAAAATTTCTGTTCATATATATATCTTTTTTTTATATCTCTTTTTCACTATTTTTAACCACTTTTTCTCTTTCTCCCCCTGTTTTTTTTTTCTTTTTTTCTTTTTTTTCTATTTTCCGCTTGCCTTCCACTTTTTTTTTTCCCTTTTAATCTTCGTTTTTTATTTTCTTAACATTTTTTTCCTTTTTTCTATTTGAATCTACTTTTTTTCTTTAGTTTTTATTCATTGTTTTTATTTTTAATTACGGTTTTTCTTTTTTTTTCTTTTTTTAATTTCTGAACTGGTTTTTTAAAACTTTTTTTTCTACTTTTTCTATTTTTATCAATATTTTATGTATATATATAAAAAATATATATATTGCTTTATCAATTTTTTCTGATTTTCATTTTTTCACTGGTTTTTGCTTTTTTATTTTTTTATCTCTTTTTATTATTTTGTTTATTGCTTTTTCTGTCTTTTTTATATTTTTTTCTGTTTTTTCTTTTTCCTTAGTTTTTTACTGTTTTCGTTATTTTTTTTCTTCTTTCTATTTTTCTCTATTTTGTTCTCTTTTTTCCCTGTTCACCTGTTTCTTTTCTTTTTTTATGATTTTATTCTTTTTTTATGTTTTTCTTTTTTCTTTTCACAGTTTTTTTGTTATCTATTCTTTTTTTTTTATTTTTCCTCATCCGTTTTTTCTCTATTTTTTCTGTTTTTTTTATTTCTTTTTTTGCCTTTTTTCTTTTTTCACTGTTTTCCCTTATTCTTTTTATCTACTTGTTTTTCTTCTATTTTTTTCAATTTTCAATTTTTTATTTTTCATTTTTTAATTCCCGAACTATTTTTTTGAACTTTTTTTTCTACTTTTTTCTTTTTTTTTTCTTCAGTTTTTTTTATTTATAATTTTGGTCTTCTTTTTTTATTTAGAGAGTTATATTTTTTGTTATCTTCTATTTTTTTTATGTTTTTGTCCTTCCATTTTCGGTTTTCCTTTTTTCCTCTTTTTGTACCTGTAATATATATATATATATATTCCTTTTTTTAATCTTTATCTACTTGTTTTTTTCTTGTTTTTCCTATTTTTAATATTCTTGTTTTTTATTTTTTTCCTTTTTATGTCCTTTTCTTTCCATTCTCTGTATTTAATTTTTATACTTTTTTTTTCTTTTTTTTCATTGTTTTTTCTGTTTTTATATATAATATATATAACATTTTTATTACATTATTTTGTTCAGATTTTTTTTGTTTTCCTTTTTTTCATTCCCAGTTTTTTAATTTTTATCTGCAATTTTTTTTTTTTTATCTTTTTAATTTTATTTCATTTTCAATTTTTCTTTTGTAAAATGTTTTTTTTTCCCTTTTTTCTAAATATATCTATATACATAAATATATATAATCTTCTTCTTTTTTTACTTATTTTCCTGTTATATATATATTCATAACTTTTTTTTATATCTCTTTTTCACTATTTTAATCCACTTTTTCTCTTTTTCCCCATGTTTTTATTCTTTTTTCTATTTTCCACTTGCCTCCCTATTTTTTTTTTTTTTTTTTCATCCTTTTTTATTATCTTCTTTTTTCCTTTTTGAAACATTTTTTCCATTTTCCTTTTCCTTTTTTCTATTTGAATCTATTTTTTTTATTTAGTTTTATTCATTGTTTTTTCTTTCTTTATCTTATGTTTTTATCCTTTTTTATCTCTTTTTCGGGTTTTTTAATTTTAATTACTGTTTTTTTAGATTTTTTTGGGTTTTATCTGTTTTTTTTCTCTGTCATTTATATATATTTTTACAGTTTTTTAATTTCTTTATCTTATGTTTGATATTTTTTCTTTTTTCTCCTTTACTCTAATTTTTCGGATTTTTTCTTTTTTCTACACTGTTTTTGTCTATTTTTTTGATTTTTAATTTTTGAACTTCTTTTTTCTTTTTTTCTTCTTTATTCTTTTTTTCTTCCTTTTTTCTCTCTTTTTCTTATTTTTACTTTTTGCTTTAATTTTTAAATTATTTTTTTTTCTTCCATTTTCTGTTTTCCTTTTACTGTTTATTCATTTTTTTTCTCTTTTTAATTTTTGAACTGTTTTTTCTTCTTTTCTTCTATTTATATATTTTTTGTTATCTTCTTTTTTCCCTGTTTTCCAATTTTTTATTTTTTATTTCTTATACTTTTTTTTTTCTTTTTTTCTTTTTTAACTGTTTTTTATTTTTACATTTTACTTATGTTTTTTTTCTGTTTTTATATATATTATCTGTATCTTTATATATATTATCTTTATTTACATATATCATATTTTTCTGTTTATTTTTTATTTTCCCTGTGTTTATTTTTTATCTACCTTTATAACTTTTTTTCCATTCTCCCCCTGTTTATATAAACATAATTTATGTTATCTTTTTTCTTTTTTTTTTCCTTTTTCCTCTTTTCTCTTTTTCTCTTTGTTTTTTTTTCCTGTTTTCCTTTTTTCTCTTTTTATCTATTTTACTGTTTTTTGCTTGCTTTCCTTTTCCTAAATATTTATTTATTTTTTATTTTTTATTTTACTTTTTCCTATTTTTATCTCCATTTCTGTTTTTTTATTTTTAATTTCCTTTTATATATTTTTGAACTATTTTTTCCATTCTGTTTTTTTTATTTGTAATTTTTTTTTTCCTGTTTTCCTTTTTATATTTTTATCTAATTTTTTTATTTTTAACTGTTTTAATCTACATTTTCCTTGGTTTTTCTGTTTTTCCTATTTTTATTTAAAGATATATATTTGTTGTTATCTTCTTTTTTTTATTTTTCTTTACTTTTTTTCTTTTTATTCCTTCCATTTTCGGTTTTCCTTTTTCTCCTGTTGTATATATACATTCTATTTTTTTTATCTTTATCTACATGTTCTTTTTTGTTTTTCCTATTTTTAATTTTCTTGTTTTTATCTATTTCTTTTGTTTATATATTTGTTATCTTCTTTTCCTTCTATTTTTTATTTTATCTATTTTTTTATTTTTTTATTTTTAAAACTGTTTTTATCTACATTTTCCTTGGTTTTTCTGCTTTTCATATTTTTATTTAGAGATATATATTTTTTTGGTATCTTCCTTTTTTATGTATTTTCTATTTTTTTTCTTCCATTTTCGGTTTTTATCTACTTGTTGTTTTGTTGTTTTTCCTATTTTTTATTTTCTATTTTTCCTTTTATGTCTTTTTCTTTCATTTTCTGTATTTAAATATATATATATATATATATATATATATATATTCTTTTTTTATGTTTTGTTGTTTTTCCTATTTTTTATTTTATTTTTTTCCTTTTATGTCTTTTTCTTTCATTTTTATTATTTAATTTTTTACGATTTTTTCCATATTTTTACATTGCTTTTTCTGTTTTTATATCTAATATAATATTTTCATTATATTATTTTGTTAGGTTTTTCTTTTCTTTTTCTTTTTTTCATGCTTTTTATTCCCTATTTTTTATTTTTTTGTCTATTATTTATTCTTTTTTTCTGATTTTTTCTGCTTTTTAATTTTTAATTTTTCTTTTTTAAAATATGTTTATCTTTTTTTTTTACAGTTTTTTTTCTTTTTTTCTATTTTTTCTGTTCATATATATGTTTTTGATATTTTTTTAATTCTTTCCTGATTTTTTCTTTTTTAGCCCCCTGTTTTTATATAGCTTTCTTTTTTTTCATTTTTGAACTTCTTTTTCTTTTTTTATTCCTCTTTTCCTGTTTTTCTCAGTTTTTCTCTCTTTTTCTCTAATTTTTTTTGTTACCGATTTTATCTCTATATTCTTTTTTTTGCTTTTTGCTTTACTTTTTTTAACTGTTTTTCTTTTTTTATATGTTTTTTTTCTTCCATTTTCTGTTTTCCTTTTACTGTTTATTCAATTTGTTTCTGTTTTTTATTTTTTGAACTGTTTTTTCTCATTTTCTTCTGCTTTTTTCTATTTTTTCTGTTTACATATTTTTTGTTCTTTTCTTTTTTTTTCTTCAAGTTTTCCTATTTTTTAATTTTTATTGAATTTTTTTATTTTTAAAATTTTTAACTATTCTTATCTACATTTTCCTTGTTTTTTTTTTCTTCCTATTTTTATCTATCTATATATATATATTGATATTTTTTTCTTTCTTATCTTTTTCTCTATTTTTTTATGATTTTTTTTTCTCCCCCTGTTTTTATCTATTTATTTTTTTTTCATTTTTTAATCCTCTTTTCCCATTTTCTGAAATTTTCTCTCTTTTTGTCTAATTTTTTTAGTTACCCATTTTAACTCCTTATTCTATTTTTTTTCTTTTTTAACTTTCTTTCCCTTTTTTATATATTTTTGTTATCTTCGTTTTTTTTTTGCTTTTTGCTATACTCTTTGAACTGATTTTTTATATAATATATAATATTTTTATTATATTATTTTGTTATGTTTTTCGTCTGTTTTTCTTTTTTTTCATATTTTTTATTCCCTATTTTTTAACATTTTGTTTATTATTTATTCTTTTTTTCTCATTTTTTTCCTCTTTTAATATATATATCTTTGTTATCTTCTTCTTTTTTACATTTTTTTTCTTTTTTCTATTTTTTCTGTTTATATATGTGTGTTTTTGATATATTTTTATTTTTATTCTGATTTTTCCTTTTTTACCCCCCTGTTTTTATCTCTTTTTCAGTTTTTTTAATTTTTGAACTTCGTTTTTCTTTTTTTATTCCTTTTTTCGAAATTTTTCTCTAACTTTTTTAGTTATCAATTTTATCTCCATATTCTTTTTTTTTCCTTTTTTAATATATATTTTTTTAATATTTTATCTCATTTTTTCTGATTTTTTACTCTTTTAATATATTTTAAAGTTTTTTTTTCTTTTTTCTATTTTTTCTGTTTATACATACATATATATATATATATATGTTTTTAAAATATATGTTTTTAAAATATTTTTTAGTTTTTTTTCTTATTTTTTCTTTTTTACCCCCCCTGTTTTTATCTATTTTTCAGTTTTTTAACTTTTGAACTTCTTTTTCTTTTTTTATTCCTCTTTTACTTTTTTTCTCAATTTTTCTCTAATTTTTTTAGTTATCGATTTTATCTCCATATTCTTTTTTTTTCCTTTTTCCTATATATATATATATATATATATATATATATATATATTCTTTTTTTTTTATCCCTCTTTTTTTTTTCCTTTTTCCTATATAGATAGATAGATAGATATGTTTTTTAAATATTTTTTATTTTTTTTTTCTGATTTTTTCTTTTTTACCCCCTGTTTTTATCTATTTTTCAGTTTTTTAACTTTTAAACTTCTTTTTTCTTTTTTTATTCCTCTTTTACTTTTTTCTCAATTTTTCTCTAATTTTTTTAGTTATCGATTTTATCTCCATATTCTTTTTTTTTTTCCTTTTTCCTTTTTTTCTTTTTTAACTTTTTTTTCCATTTTTTATATATTTTATTATCTTCTTTTTTTGTGTGTTTTTGCTTTACTTTTGTAACTGTTTTTTCTTTTTCTATATGTTTTTTTTCTTCCATTTTTCTGTTTTCTTTTTTCTTCCATTTTCTGCCATATATATATAACAAATGTTATCTACTTTTTTTTGTCCTTCCACTTGCCTTTAGAGATATATTTAAATATTACATATCTTCTTCCATTTTCTGTTTTTCCTGTTTTTATTTAGAGATATATATTTTTTGTTATCTTCTTCTTTTTTTATGTACTTTTCTCTGATTATTCTTCCATTTTTTTTCTTTTTTTCCATGTTATATATATATTTAATCTTTTTTTATCTCTATCTGCTTGTTTTTTCTTGTTTATTTTTTAAATTTTATGTCGTTTTCATTCCCTTCCTGTTTTTCATTTTTGTAACAATTTTTTTTCTTTTTTTTTCATTGTTTTTTCTGTTTTTCTGTATATTATATATAATATATAATATTTTTATTATATTATTTTCTTCTATTTTTCGTTTATTTTCCTTTTTTCCTGTTTTTTATTCCCTATTTTTTAATTTTTTGTCTACTATTTATTCTATTTTTTTACTGATATTTCCCTCTTTTTTTCCTGTTTTTCATTTTTCATTTTTTTTTCTACTATTTGTTATCTACTCTTTTTTTTTTCTTTTTTTTCTTTTTCCTCTGTCCTCTTTTTCCCTTTTTCTGCTTTTTTCTTTTTTTTTGCATTTTTCCTTTTTTCCCTGTTTTCCTTTTTTCTTTTTCCCTATTTTTCTTCTATTTTTTTTCAATTTTTGTTTTCTTTTTTTAATTCCTGAACTTTTTTTTCTACTTTTTTCTTTTTTGTATCTACTTTTTTTTCTTCATTTTTTTTTAATTTTTGTTTTCTTTTTTTATTTAGAGATTTATATTTTTTGTTATCTTCTTTTTTTATGTACTTTTCCGTTTTTTCATCCTTCCATTTTCGGTTTTCCTTTCCCCCCACCGCCTTTTTTCCCCCTTATATTCCTTTTTTTTAATCTTTATCTACTTGTTCTTTTCTTGTTTTTCCTACTTTTAATTTTCTTATTATTTTAATTTTTTTTTCCTTTCATGTCCTTTTCTTTCATTTTCTGTCTTTAATTTTTTAACTTTTTTTTTCATTGTTTGTTCTGTTTTTATATATAATATATATATATATATATATAATATTTTTAATTATATTATTTTGTTCAGATTTTTTTTGTTTTCCTTTTTTTAATTCCCTGTTTCTCAAATTTTATCAACCTTTTTTTATTTGTTTTTTATTTTTTTCCTATTTTTAATTTTATTTCATTTTCAATTTTCCTTTTTTTAAATGTTTTTTATTTTTTTATTTGTACATTCATATCTTTTTTTATATCTCTTTTTCACTATTTTTATCAACTTTTTCTCTTTTTTTTTTCTTTTTTTAACATTTTTAATCTTATTTTTTTTCTTTTTTTTAACAATTTTTCCATTTTCCTTTTCCTTTTTTCTATTTGAATCTACTTTTTTTCTTTAGTTTTTATTCATTGTTTTTATTTTTTCTTTATCTTATGTTGTTATCCATTTTTATCTCTTTTTCTGTTTTTTTTTTATTTTTAATTACGGTTTTATTTTTTTTATTTTTTAATTTCTGAACTGGTTTTTTAAAACTTTTTTTTCTTCTTTTTTCTATTTTTATAATGATTTTATGTTTATATATATATATAAATATATATTGTTATCTTCTTTTTTTTCCTTTATCCTTTTTTCTCCTTTTCTCTATTTTTTTCTTAAGCCTGTTTTCCTTTTTTTTTCTTGTTTTTTATTCCCAGTTTTTTCTTCTTTTTTTTATCTTTTTTTAATCTTGTCTTCTGTTTTTTTCATGTTTTTCTCTTTTTTCTGATTCTCATTTTTTCACTGGTTTTGCCTTTTTTATTTGCAATTTTTATCTCTTTTTATTATTTTGTTTATTGCTTGCATGCTTGCTTTGATTTCTCATCTATTTTTTTTTTTATTTTTTTCCCGTTTTTAACTATTTTTTATTTTTATCATTTTTTTCACAGTTTTAAAAAACATTCTATTTTAATTTTTCTGTCTTTTTTTATATTTTTTTTCTTTTTCCTTTGTTTTTTACTGTTTTCATTATTTTTTTTCTTGTTTCTATTTTTCTCTATTTTGTTCTCTTGTTTGGCTGTTTTACCTATTTTTATTCTTTTTTTATGATTTTATTCTTTTTTTTTTCAGTTTTTTTGTTATCTACTCTTGTTCTTTTCTTTTTCCTCTTTCCTCTTTTCCTGTTTTTTTTTTTTTTGGCCTTTTTTCTTTTTTCCCTGTTTTCTCTTTTTCTTTTTATCTACTTTTTGTTCTTCTATTTTTTTATTTTTAATTTTGTTTTTTTTTTATTTAGAGAGTTATATTTTTTGTTATCTTCTTTTTTTTATGTACTTTTCCGTTTTTTTGTCCTTCCATTTTCGGTTGTCCTTTTTTTTAATTTTATATTTTTTATGTACTTTTCCCCTTTTTTTTAATCTTTATCCACTTGTTTTTCCTTTTTTTATTTTCTTTTTTTATATTTTTTTCCTGTTATATGTCCTTTTCTTTCATTTTCTGTCTTCAATTTAAAAAAAAAAATCTTTTTTTTCATTGTTTTTTCTGTTTTTATACATAATTATCTAATATTTTTTATTATACTTTTAATTTTTTTTTTAATTTTATTTCTTTTTCGTTTTTCGTTTTTTTAAATGTTTTTTTTCCTTTTTTCTGTATATAATATGTATATATATAATCTTCTTAACTTTTTTTATATCTCTTTTGCACTATTTTTGTACACTTTTTCAATTTTAATTTTATTTGTATTTTTTTCCTTTTTGGTTATCTTCTTTTTTTTCTTTTTTAATATATTTTTGAATTTTCCTTTTCCTTTTTTCTATTTGAATCTATTTTTTTTTCTTTACTGTGTATATTTTTTCTTTGTCTTATGTTTTATCCATTTTTATCTCTTTTTTTTTTTTTTTAATTACGGTTTTCATTTTTATCTCTTTTTTTCTGTTTATATATATATATATATATATATATATATATATATATATATATATATATATATATATATATATATTCGTATCTTATTTTTTATCTCTTTTTCACTTGTTTTATCCACTTTTTCTCTTTTTCCACCTGTTTTAATTTTTTTTCCTCCTATTTTCCACTTGCCTTTCTCTATTTTTTTACCATTTTTTTTACCATTTTCTTTTTCTTTTTTCCATTTGAATCTATTTTTTTTCTTTAGTTTTATTCATTGTTTTTATTTTTTCTTTGTCTTATGTTTTTGTCCATTTTTATCACCTTTTCAGTTTTTTTATTTTTAATTATGGTTTTTGTTTTCTTTTTCTTTTTTTAATTTCTGAACTTGTTTTTTTCTGTTTTTTTTCTTGTTATCTTTTTTTTTCTTTCCTTTTTCCTCTTTTTGTCTAACTTTTTCTGTTTTTTTCTCTTCTTTTTTTTTTTGATTTTTTTCTTATTTCTTACTGTCTTTTTTTCCATTTTGTATTTTGACTTTTATACTTTTTACTTTTTTCTTTTTATCTATTTTTTCTGTTATTTATATGTATATTTTTTTATCTACTTTTTTTTTGCCTTTTTTGCTATTTTTATCTCCTTTTCTGTTTTTTTATTTTTTTATTTCCTTTTTAATTATTTTTATTCATTTTTGAACTGTTTTTTTATTCTTTTTCTGTTTTTATCCATTTCTTCTGTTTATATATTTGTTATTTTCTTTTTATCCTATTTTTTATTTTTATCTACTTTTTAATTTTTTAATTCTTAACTGTTTTTTACTACATTTTCCTTTCTTTTTTCTGTTTTTGATATTTTTTTCTTTTAATTACTTTTCTATTTTTTTCTTTCCATTTTCGGTTTTCCTTCTTTTTCTATTTTTATCCTTTTTTCTTTACTTTTTTAACTGTTTTTTTTCCTTCCATTTTCTTTTTTCCTTTTCCTTTTTTCCTTTTTTAATTGTTTTTTCTCCTATTCCTCTTCTTTTTCTGTTTCTTCTGTTCATATATATTTTTGCTATCTTCTTTTTTCCCTATTTTTAAATTTTTTTGTCTACAATATTTATACTGTTTTTTTCCTCTTTTTAATTTTTTTCATCTTTTCATTTTTTTAAATATATTTTTTTAATTTTTTTTCTTTTTCTTTTTGCTTTTTTACGTATATTTGTTATCTTCTTTTTTGTACTGTTTATTTATTTATTTTCTGTTTAATATATATGTTTTTGATATTTTTTTCTTTTTTCTCCTTTTCTCTAATTTGTTTTGATTTTTTCTTTTTTCTCCGCCTGTGTTTTTTTTTTTTTTGCTTTTTTATATGTTTTTTTCTTCCATTTTCTGTTTTCCTTTTACGGTTTATTCATTTTTTTTCTATTTTTAAAATTTTAACTATTTTTTCTTCTTTATATATATTTTTTGTTATCTTCTTTTTCCCGGTTTTCCTATTTTTAATTTTTTTATTTCATATGCTTTTTCTTTTTAATTTTTTAACAGTTTTTATATCTACATATATCATCTTTTTTCTGTTTATTTTCTATTTTTCCAGTTTTTATTTTTTTCCTTTTTTTTATTTACTTTATAACTGTTTTTTTATATACATAATTTTTGTTATCTTTTTTTTTCTTTTTCCTTTTTTCTCTTGTTATCTTAGTTTTTTTTTGTCTTTTTTCTCTCTTTTTTCCTGTAGTTCATTCCATGTTTTATATTTTTTTTTCATACTGTATTTTTACTCATTTGTGTATTTTTTTTTATTTTCTAAATTTTCATTGTTTTTTTTGTTTTTCCTATTTTTATTTAGATATATATATTTTTTGTTATCTTTTTTTCTTTCTTTTTATGTACTTTTTTGTTTTTTTTTTCCTTCCATTTTATGTTTTCTTTTTTCCCCTGTTATATATATATACTCGTTTTTTCTATTTTTAATTTTCTTGTTTTTTTATTTTATTTTATTTTATGTCCTTTTCTTTCCTTTTAATTTTTTAAATAGATTTTTTCTTTTTTTTCATTGTTTTTTCTGTTTTTCTTTTTTTTTCTTTTTTTTTCTTTTTCTTTTCATTGTTTTTTCTGTTTTTCTGTATGATACTTATAATATATAATATTTTTATTACATTTTTTTGTTCTGTTTTTCATCTGTTTTCCTTTATTCTGTTTTTTACTGATTTTTTCCTTTTTTATTTTTTTAATGTTTTTTTTTTCTTTTTTCTGTATATATATATAAATGCTTGTGTGTGTGTTATCATTTTTATAGTTTTTTTTATTTTCTTTCTATTTTTTCTGTTTATACATATATATATATATATATATATATATATATATGTTTTTGATATTTTTTTCTTTTTTCTTTTTTTCTCTAATATTTTTCTGTTTTTTAAATTTTGAACTTTTTTCTTCTTTTTTTTTATTCCTCTTTTCCTTTTTTTCTCAATTTTTTTCTCTCCTTTTCTCTATTTTTTAGTTACCGATTTTAACTTTTTTTTCTTTTTTAACTTTTTTTCCCTTTTTTTATAAATTTTTGTTATCTTCTTTTTTTTTTTCTTTTTTCTTCACTTTTTAAACTTTTTTTTTCGTTCCATTTTATTTTTTTCTTTTAATGTTTATTCAATTTTTTTTCTGTTTTTAAATTTTTAATTGTTTTTTCTTCTTTTCTTCTGCTTTTTAATGTGTTATATATATATATATATGTGTGTGTGTGTGTGTGTGTGTGTGTGTGTATATATTCCTTTTTTTTAATCTTTATTTACTTTTTTTTTCTTGTTTTTCCTGTTTATAATTTTCTGGTTTTTTTATATTTTTCTTTTTATGTCCTTTTCTTTCATTTTCTGTCTTTAATTTTGTAACATTTTTTTTTTCATTTTTTTTTCTGTTTTTATATATAATATATATAATATTTTTTATTATACTATTTTGTTCAGATTTTTTTTGTTTTCCTTTATTTCATTCCCTGTTTTTAAATTTTTATTAACTTTTTATTTGTTTTTATTATTTTCCTCTTTTTAATTTTATTTCATTTTCGATTTTCCTTTTTTTTAATGTTTTTAATCTTTACTTATTTGTTTTATCTTGGTTTTCCAATTTTTTATTTTTGTATTTTTTTTCCTTTTATGTCATTTTCTTTCATTTTCTCTCTTTAATTTTTTAACATTTTTTTTATCATTGTTTTTTCTGTTTTTATATATAATATATATAATATTTTTTATTATATTATTTTGTTCAGATTTTTTTTGTTTACCTTTTTTTCATTCCCTGTTTTTCAAATTTTATCAACTTTTTATTATTTTTTTATTATTTTCCTCTTTTTAATTTTATTTTATTTTCGATTTTTTTTACTTTTTTCTGTATATATATATATACTTGGTTTTTTCTTGGTTTTCCTATTTTTATTTTTTTTTCCTTTTATGTCCATTTCTTTTATTTTCTCTCTTTAATTTTTTCACATTTTTTTAATTTTTTTCATTGTTTTTTCTCTTTTTATATATAAATATTTTTTATTATATATTTTGTTCAGATTTTGTTTGTTTTCCTTTTTTTCATTCCCTGTTTTTCAATTTTTATCATCTTTTTATTTATTTTTTATTTTTTTCCTCTTTTTAATTTTATTTCATTTTTTATTTTCCTTTTTGTTAATGTTTTTTTTCTTTTACTTTTCTTCTGTATATATATATATATATATATATATATATATATATATATATATATATTATCTTCTTTTTTTTTACTTTTTTTTCTGTTCATATATCATATCTTTTTTTATCTCTCTTTTTCACCATTTTTATCCACTTTTCTATTTTCCACTTGCCTTCCTCTTTTTTCTTTTTCCTATTAATCTTCGTTTTTTATTTTCTTAACATTTTTTCCATTTTCCTTTCCTTTTTTTCTATTTGAATCAACTTCTTGTCTTTAGTTTTTATTCATTGTTTTTATTTTTAATTACGGTTTTCGTTTTTTTTTCTTTTTTTAATTTCTGAACTGGTTTTTTCTTTTCTTCTATTTTCTATTTTTATCAATATTTTCTGTTTATATATATATATATATATAGTTATCTTCTTTTTTTCTTTTTATCTATTTTTTTCTTATTTTGGCCTGTTTTCCTCTTTTTTCTTGTTTTTTATTCCAAGTTTTTATTATTTATTATTTTTCTCTTTTTTTTTTACTTTTTCTAATTTTGTCTTCTGTTTTTTCATGATTTTCTCTTTTCCTGATTTTCATTTTATCACTGGTTTTTGATTTTTTATTTGCAATTTTTATCTCTTTTTATTATTTTTTTTTATTGCTTTTTATGTCTTTTTTTATTTTTTTCTGTTTTTTCTATTTCCTTTGTTTTTTACTGTTTTCGTTATTTTTTTTCTTCTGTCTATTTTTCTCTATTTTGTTCTCTTTTTTTATGATTTTATTCTTTTTTTATGTTTTTCTTTTTTCTTTTTTCTTTTTACAGTTTTTTTGTTACCTACTCTTTTTTTTTCTTCCTCTTTCATCTTTTTCTCTATTTTTTCTGTTTTTTTTCTTCTTCCTTTTTTATTATATTCTTTTTTCCTTTTTTAAACATTTTTTCCATTTTCCTTTTCCTTTTTCTATTTAAATCTATTTTTTCTTCAGTTTTATTTATTGTTTTTTTTTATCTCTTTCTCTCTTTTTTTTCTTATTTCTTACTGTCTTTTTTTTCATTTTGTTTTTTGACTTTTCTAATTTTTTATTTTTCTATTTTTATCTATTTTTCTGTTATATATATATATATATATTTTTACATTTTTTAAATTATTTTTTTTTGTTCTTCTGTTTAAATATATATATGTTTTTGATATTTTTTATTTTTTCTCCTATACTCTAATTTTTTTTCTGATTTTTTTTTTCTCCATTGTTTTTGTCTATTTTTCTATATTTTAATTTCGGAACTTCTTTTTCCTTTTTTTCTTCTTTCTTTTTTTTTCATCCTTTTTTCTAATTTTTTTCTATCTTTTTCTCTAATTTTTTTAGTTACCGATTTTATCTCCTTATTCTTTTTTTTTTTTTGCTTTTTAAAATTTTTAACTGTTTTTTTACTTCTTTATATATTTTTGTTATCATCCTTTTTTTAACTTTTTGCTTTAATTTTTTAACTTTTTTTATATGTTTTTTTCTTCCATTTTCTGTTTTTAATTTTTGAACTGTTTTTTCTTCTTTTCTTCTATTTATATATTTTTTTTATCTTCTTTTTTCCCTATTTTTAATTTTTTATTTCTTATACTTTTTTTTTCTTTTTTAACTGTTTTTATTTTTATATTTTACTTGTTTTTTTTTCTGTTTTTATATATATTATCTGTATCTACATATATCATCTTTTTTCTGTTTATTTTCAATTTTTCCTGTTTTTATTTATTCCCTTTTTTTATCTACTTTATAACTGTTTTCCTATTGTCCCCCCTGTTTATATATACATAATTTTTGTTATCTTTTTTTTTTCCTTTTTCCTTTTTACTCTTTTTATCTAAGCTGTTTTTCCTTTTTTCTCTTTTTATCTATTTTACTGTTTTTTGCCTGCTTTCCTTTTCCTTCCTTTTTATTTATTTTTTCTTTTTTCTTTTACTTTTTCCTATTTTTATCTCCTTTTCTGTTTTTTTTTTATTTTTAATTTCCTTTTATATATTTTTGAACTATTTTTTCCATTCTGTTTCTATCTATTTCTTCTATTTACACGTTTGTTATCTTCTTTTTTTCCTGTTTTCCTTTTTATATTTTTATCTAATTTTTTTATTTTTAAAATCTTTAACTGTTTTTATCTACATTTTCCTTGGTTTTTCTGTTTTTTCTATTTTTATTTAAAGATATATGTTTTTTGTTATCTTCTTTTTTGCTTTTTATGTACTTTTTTATTTTTATTCCTTCCATTTTGCGTTTTCCTTTTTTCCCTGTTGTATATATACTTTCTATTTTTTTTCCTTATCTACATGTTTTTCTTGTTTTTCCTATTTTTAATTTTCTTGTTTTTATCTATTTCTTTTGTTTATCTATTTGTTATCTTCTTTTCTTTCTATTTTTTATTTTTTATTTTTATCTACTTTTTTAATTTTTTAAACTGTTTTTATCTACATTTTCCTTGGTTTTTCTGCTTTTCATATTTTTTTTAGAGAAATTTATTTTTTGGTATCTTCTTTTTTTTATGTACTTTTCTATTTTTTTTCTTCCATTTTCGGTTTTCCATTTTTTTTCCTTCTCTCTCTCTCTCTCTCTCTCTACATATATATATATATATATATATATATATATATATATATATATATTCTTTTTTTTATCATTATCTACTTGTTGTTTTGTTGTTTTTCCTATTTTTTATTTTATTTTTTTCCTTTTTTGTCTTTTTCTTTCATTTTCTGTATTTAATTTTTTACCATTTTTTCCTTTTTTTTCATTGTATTTTCTGTTTTTATATCTAATATAATATTTTTAATATATTATTTTGTTCAGATTTTATTGTTTTCCTTTTTTTATTTTTAAAAAACTATTTATTTTTTCCCCTCTACTTAATTTCATTTCATTTTCAATTTTTATTTTGTTAAATTTTATTTAATTGTTATCATCTTTTTTTTTTACTGTTTTTCCATCAATTTTTCTTTTTTAACTTTATTTCCCTTTTTTATACATTTTTCTTATCTTCTTTTTTTCTTTTGCTTTTTACTTTAATTTTTGAACTGCTTTTTTCTATAATATACAATATTTTTATAATATTATTTTGTTATGTTTTTCTTTTGTTTTTATTTTTTCATGTTTTTTACTCCCTATTTCTTTTTTTTATCTATTCTTTATTCTTTATTCTGATTTTTTCCTCTTTTTAATTTTTAATTTTTCTTATTTCAAATATGTTTATCTTTTTTTTTTTACAGTTTTGTTTGTTTTTTTCTATTTTTTTCCTGATTTCTTCTTTTTTACCTGTTTTTATCTATTTTTTTGTTTTTTGTTTTTTCATTTTTCTTTTTTTATTCCTCTTTTCCTGTTTTTCTCAGTTTTTCTCTCTTTTTCTCTAATTTTTTTTGTTACCGATTTTATCTCCATATTAATTTTTTTTTCCTTTTTTTCTTTTTTTCCTTTTTTTTTCACTTTTATATATATTTTATTATCTTCTTTTTTTTGCTTTTTGCTTTACTTTTTAAAGTTTTTTTTCTTTTTTCATATGGTTTTTTTCTTCCATTTTCTGTTTTCCATTTACTGTTTATTCATTTTTTGAACTGTTTTTTCTCATTTTCCTCTGCTTTTTTCTATTTCTTCTGTTTATATATTTTTTGTTATCTTCTTCTTTTTTGTTTTCCTATTTTTTTTTTTAAAATTTATAACTGTTTTTATCTAAATTTTCCTTGGTTTTTCTGTTTTTTCTATTTTTATCTATCTATCTATTTATATATTGATATTTTTTTCTTTTTTCTCTTTCTCTCTATTTTTTTATGGGTTTTTTTTCTCCCCCTGTTTTTATCTATTTTTTGTTTTTAAATTTTTGAATTTTTTTTCTTTTTTTATTCCTCTTTTACCTTTTTCTCAAATTTTCTCTCTTTTTCTCTAATTTTTTTAGTTAACCATTTTAACTCCTTATTCTTTTTTTTTTCTTTTTTAACTTTGTTTCCCTTTTTTATATATTTTTGTTATCTTCTTTTCTTTTTGCTTTTTGCTATACTCTTTGAACTGTTTTTTTATATAATATATAATATTTTAATTATATTATTTTGTTATGTTTTTCGTCTGTTTTTCTTTTTTACATGTTTTTTATTCCCTATTTTTTAACTTTTTGTCTATCATTTATTCTGTTTTTTTCTGATTGTTTTCCTCTTCTAATATATATATCTTTGTTATCTTTTTTTTCACGTTTTTTTTCTTTTTTCACGTTTTTTTTTAATATATATATCTTTTTTTTCTCTTTTAATATATATATCTTTGTTATCTTTGTTTTCCTCTTTTAATATATATATCTTCTTTTAATATATATGTATTTGATATATTTTTATTTTTATTCAGATTTTCTCTTTTTTACCCCCTGTTTTTATCTCTTTTTCAGTTTTTTAATTTTTGAACTTCATTTTTCTTTTTTTATTCCTTTTTTCTCAATTTTTCTCTAACTTTTTTAGTTATCGATTCTATCTCCATATTCTTTTTTTTTTTTTCCTTTCTTTCGTTTTTAACTTTTTCTTCCATTTTTTATATATTTTATTATCTTCTTCTTTTTTGTTTTTGCTTTACTTTTGTAACTTATTTTTCTTTTTCTATATGTTTTTTTTCATCCATTTTCTGTTTTCCTTTTACTGTTTATTAATTTTTTTTTTCTGTTTTTTATTTTTTGAACTGTTTTTTCTTCGTTTCTTCTGTTTTTTTATATAATATATAATATTATTATTATATTATTTTGTTTTTTTTTGTCTGTTTTTATTTTTTTATTCCCTATTTTTTAACTTTTTTCTATTGTTTATTCTGTTTTTTTCTGATTCTTTTCCTCTTTTTAATTTTTTAATTTTTTCTTTCATTAAATATGTTTTTTTACTTATATATATATATATATATATATATATATATATATATATATATATATATTTATATATATATATATATATTTATTTTTGTACTGTTTTTTTTCTTTTTTCTATTTTTTCTGTATATATATGTTTTTTATATATTTTTAAATTTTTTCTGATTTTTTTTTTATCCTCTTGTTTTTATCTATTTATCAGTTTTTTTTTTAATTTTTGAACTTCTTTTTTTTTTAGTCCGCTTTTCCTTTTTTTCTCAATTTTTCTCTCTTTTTCTCTAATTTTTTTAATTACTGATTTTATCTCCATATTCTTTCTTTTTTTTTTTCCTTTTTTTCTTTTTTAACTTTTTTTTTTCCATTTTTTATATATTTTATTACCTTTTCTTTTTCCTTTACTTTTTTAACTGTTTTTTCTTTTTCTATATGTTTTTTTTCTTTCATTTTTTTTTCCTTTTACTGTTTTTTCTTCTTTTCTTCTGCTTTTTTCTATTTTTTCTGTTTATATATATTTTTTATCTTCTTTTTTTATTCCTTACTTTTTTCTTATCTAATCAAAGTTGGTTAAGAAGAAGTTATGGGGATAAGTTGGTGCCTTTTTAATACATATTTGTTGATTAAGCTTCTCCACTATCCACTTAACATACTTTATTTCTTTTGTTTTTAATTTTTTTCTTTTTTTCTGTGTTCCCCTTTTTTTCTTTATTTTTCCTTTTTTGTTATTTTTTTTCTTCTATTTTTCATTTTGTTTTTTTCTGCTTGTTTTCTTTCTTTAAATTTTTCCTTATTTTTATCTACTTTTTCTTTTATTAATTTTAAAACTGTTTTTTCCTTATTTTCTGTTGTTATCATCTTTTTTTCCTTCTTTTATGTATTTTTTTCTGTTTTTTGCCTGCTTTCCTTTACCCTGTTTTTTTTTATTATTTATTTTATCTACTTTTTTTGCATTTTTTCCTATTTTTATCTACTTTTTTGTTTTTAATTTCCTTTTTTATTCATTTTTTTAATTTTTGAACTGTTTTTTTTCTTCTTTTTCTATTTTTATTATTTTATTTTATTGTTTATATTTTTATCTTCCATTTTCACTTTTTTTTCCTCTTTGTATTTTAATTTTTTTTTCTGCTTTTTCCTTTTATTTACTCCTGTTTTTTATGTTTAATTTTTAACTGTTTTTCTATTTTGTTTTCTTTTTTATCTATTTTTTATGTTTAATTTTCTGCTTCTTCTTTTTTTCTATTTTAATCTTCTTTTCCCTTGTTTTTTAATTTTTTTTCCTTTTCCTTTTCTTTTCTCCTTTTTTTCCTGCTTTGATCTACTTTTTCCTTTTTTTCCTTTTTATTTGTATTTATATTTTTATCTTCTTTTTTCCTGTATTTTTATATACACATTTTGTATTCTACTTTTTTCCTTCTTTTTCCTCTTTTCTGTTCTTTTACTATTTTTATCTAGTTTTTCTTCACCCGTATTTTTATCTACTTTTTTCCTTCTTTCTCTTCTTTTTCTGTTTTCTGTTTTTATCTATTTTTTCTGTTTTTATTTTTATTTTTAACTATTTGTTGTTTTTTCCTGTTTTTTATTCCCTGTTTTTATTTTTATTTTCTTTTTATCAATTTTTTTACTTTTTCTAATTTTGTCATCTGTTTTTTCATGTTTTTCTCTTTTTTCTGATTTTCATTTTTTCACTGTTTTTCACTTTTTCTCTTTTTATTTTTTCTTTATCTTCTGTTTTTATCTATTTTTCTGTTTTTTTTTATTTTTAATTTCTTTTTTTAATTTCTGAACTGTTTTTTTTTAGTTTTTTTTTCTGTTTTTATCTACATTTTACTTGTTTTTTATTTTTTTAAATTTTTAACTATTACTATGTTTTTTCTATATAAATTTTTATCCACATGGATGAGTTCAAGCCTACATTGCCAAGCTCAAGCCCAAGCCCAATGTCCATAGCACACATTTTGGGCCCAAGCCCAAAATGGTTCCTAACCCTATCTTTCTCTACAAATAGGAAAGTTGAGAGATAGAGAATGGATGAGTGGTGGTGGGAGTGAGGGGGCTGAGAATAGAGAGAGAAAAAGAAGAGAGACTAAGAGAGGTTCTGAGTTGAGTGAGTGAATCTCCTTCTTTTGTAATTCTCTTGTTAGATTAGTAAATTATTTATTTTTCTCCGTGGACGTAAGTATAATTTGCCGAACCACATAAATCTCGATTGTCTTGTGTTTTTGTGATAGGTGATTCGTTTTGAACACAGTAGAAGGCATGTCAAATATGTGTCAAGCATACTCATGAACCCGACCAACTCATTTTTTTTTCCTTTTTTTCCTCATGGTTAATACCCTTCTCTCCTTCTCTCTCTCTCTCAGCCGTCTTTCATAAAAGATCAACCATTTTGTTTTCACTTTTTTGGCTAGATTTTAACCTTTTCTTTTTTAATTTTTTTGTTCAATTTTCTTTAAAAACTTTCTATATCATAGTGATTTAACAATACTTTAGCTTACTAAATGATTCACTTTTTATAGAATTAATTGCATGATTCCATACTAATAAAAAATTACATTATTTACAAGTACTTTTTTTATATATGTTACTATAGTTTCTAAAAGATGAGCAACTACTTTAATAAATATATATAAAAATTCTCATTTTCTCATTAAAAAAAAAAACTGGATTTTGTCCCCTTTTTTTATTTGCATTATAGCAGTATTTGATCCATTTAGTGGGTTGAATTGGACCAACGCGATTACAACCTGTAAAGCATTTTGGGTGGTGTTAGACGGGTTTAAGAGCTATATCAATGGCCATTTAGTGGGTTGAATTGGACAAAGCGATTTCGACCCATAAAGCATTTTGGGTATGTTTAGGCGGGTTTAAGAGCTATCTACATAAATGGGCGGTTTCATAGTTGGGTTGATTTTGTCAACTCTAGTTTAGGGTTAAATACGAAAATATCTTTTAAACTATATATATTTTGTCTATCTAGACCTTAAAGTATTAACTCGATCCAATCACTCAGTCAACTATCTAAAATGAAGTCAATTTAATTCTTAGTGTAATTATAATATTATGATAATAAACCCGAAAGATTTTAAGAAACAGAGAAAACTCATTTTAAATTTCAAAGACCCCTTTTAAATTTTTAAAGATCCATTTTTATGTGAGACGAGAGAACATTGCTACTGAAGTACTGAATAATTACGTTGTTACAGAAATGGCATCGTGTTATCAATAATAAACTACTATTTAAGCATCTATCAAAATATGAAAACTAAGCACATAGTTATTGTTAAACAACACAAAACACTCTATGCATGTAAACAAGAATAGAGATGTTTTTGTCCTCCCTTCACAATGGGGAAGAGACCTTCCTACAAATCCTTATATGACCAGTTCAGTTCCTAATGACCTAGAATTCACAACAAATTTTTAATTTATGCTGTGAAGATGATCAAAAATAGAAATGAATCATGGAGGTTCATTTTCTTGTGTTTTACAACCTTTTTCGTGCACACCATCTCCCTTGATCCTCTGGAAAATAACTCGAGTAATTTTCCTTTCTCTTCTCTTCTTTTTTTTTTTTAAATTTTTTTTATGGGGTTTATGTTTAAGTTCTGTATTTGGAGGATGGCTTGAATGCTTTTTTTAAAAACAAACAAACTAGTTTATGTGTTTTTTCTTGTTTTTTTGTTTGGGAACAACTTGGGTAAATTTCACCATTTGTCCTTGTAGTTTAATCAAAGTTTCACTTTGGTCCTTACAATTCCAATTGGAATAATTAGGATCCTATAATTTCAATCTAGTTCCAATGTAGTTCCCTATTAATACATGTTAGAAATTTGGATAAAAAACGAGTACATGAAACTCACATAGCCTTTTTTAGAGGGTAATTTATAGTTTAACCAATGTTTCACTTGTACCTCTATAAACGGCCATGCAAGTTTTTACGTGCTGTTTTCTGTCTAAATTGTTAACGTGTCATTGTGGAGGAACTATATTGGAAGTAGATTGAATTTGTAAGATCCTAATTATTCAAATTGATCATGTGAGTTTTTACATGTTTCTTTTAACCTATATTGACAGAAAAAGTAGATTGAAACTGTAAGATCCTAATTGTTTAAATTGGAATTATAGAAACCATAGTAAAACTTTGGTCAAACTACATAAACCAATATTAATATTGAAATCAACCCAACCAATTTCATATGTCCTAAATATGTTTAAGGAATTTTTTAATTTGCCTAGTCTACATATTTGTTTAGCTGCCCAATTGAACTTCAGTTTATTAATGTTTCATTAATTTCCTGATTTTAACTAGAGTTATTAACTTGTGTCTTTGGTTTTTTCACAGAACCAACTTACTTCAAGATCAAGTGTAAGCCTACTTATGTTTAATCTGATATTACTTCTTGTGATTTATCTTGTGCTATGTAACAATAACCATTGAGCGTTAGCTGTTCAATTGTTCACCACCATTATTTATATTTTAAAATTTTTTAACACGCCTCCTTACGAGTGACCAAGTTTGGCACAAAACCTGATATTATATATATATATATATTGTTTACACCTTCGGTATCACTATCCTGAACAAATACAAAATCGGGTTTAGATTTTTTGAAAGTATGATGATATAAAAAAATTTAAAAAAAACATACAAGAAATCTATGTATTGAAAGATGTGGTAGATTATTTTCTTATCATTTCAAACCAAAAGACCCTTCATTTATTATTGAACTTGGCTTCTCTACGGTCTCTCAAAATAAATTTCATCAGTATATTTCAAGCATTTTGGGCTCTGTTTTGAGTTCATTTTGATGATTTAAATCGTTACATTGTAGACTCCGTTGTGAAGATTAGTACAGTAAAAAATTACGTTGATCAGGTACAGTTCAATATCCGTTAAGTACTATTTTATAATTTAATAAATGAGTGTGACACACATGATTATATTTATTTATCTTGATATAAATTGATATTGATCGATTATTGATTTGTATCCGATCAATGTGATTT
>BRYE01000008.1:1915000-1922500 GCA_030159115.1 Actinidia arguta var. hypoleuca
TATATATATATATATATATATATATACACACACACACTTTACTCTTTAGATCAATATGAAATATCGTCTCATTCATTGTAGTTCTTTTTATTATTATTACTATTATTATTATTATTATTATCAGGGAAGGACGCAGTCCCAACATGGGAAAGAAGAGTAAAGATTCTAAGGGACTGTGCACTAGCAATCAGATTCCTTCATCATCAACCGGATGCCTCCGTTATTCACAAAAATATTAAGGTAATGAAAAAAAAAATCTGCAATATTAGGTAATAAAAAAATTTACAGTTTTTCACCAAAATCAATCGTACCATTTACCACAACCGATTATAATAAATAAAAATTTAATTTTTTTTATTACAAAAGATCGTAACGTTTACCACCGGTCCACCATGATACATAACAATCTATTTTTAACTATTTTTAATATACATTCCGTAATATTCACCACAATCGATGGTAATATTTTTATGATACACGGTGCATAAATATATTATCAAACAATGAAACAGTAGCTCTGTCAATTATAATTCACACAAGTATTATTTGAATGCTTAACTAAAATAATGTGAAGTTTTAATTGGTCGTGGCAGTTGAAAATTAAAATAGTACTTAAATGTCAAGAAACACCCTCTTGGTTAACAAGGGGCAATTTTGGAAATTTATTTTGTGTTTTGCCGAAACCAGCAGAAATTGTTACCATTAGCACTCATTAGCATTTGGGGTTTGTTTGATACAACTTCTAATTATCAGCTGTTGTTTGAGATGTTTTTGAGGTGTGCCATTTTAGGAAATGCTCAACTTGATTTTTTATGTTTTGCTTGGATGTCAGGAATCTCAAGGGATATACGTTGTTATCCTTGATCCAAACATGGCCTTAGTTATATACGTTGGAATAAAGTTCCTCGTGGAACTACCTGATTTCTCCGCTAACAAAAAAACAAAGCTCTGTATGCTTCTTTTAACAATGTTGAATGTTTGATTTGTAGCTTAGAAACATACTCTTCACTGAGAAATTTGAAACCAAACTCTCCGAATTTGGGTTGGCGAAGACGCTGAGCATGGACGAGCCCAAGGTTTTTAGAGACCTTGATGGAAGCATGGGCTATATGGACCCTGAATACATGACCACTTCTCAACTCACTTGTTCCAGTGACGTCTTCTGTTTTGGCATTGTCGCTCTCCAACTTCTGTCAGGACAATGCGTGACTGTGATGGATCTTGACGCCAGAGGCCGTTTGACAAGCAAGGTACGTACTTGTGTTTTCTTTTTGCACTGTTTTTAGTCGAAATTTGTGGCCTTAGCCGACTTATGCTCAGCTCCGCCCTTGTCAACGTGAGACATAATTGTTATGTGCGCTCGCCTAGTTGCACACCTATGGAGGTTCCAAGTCCAAAACGTCTAGGCAAGACCCACTTGAACTATCTATAATTGGGCGCTCACTTAGATAATTGGGCAGTCGTTTAGGCCCCTCGACGCTAAATGTTAGCTAGCGACCTCCTGATCTAGTGTTGTCGTTTATATTTTGATTCTAGTGAGCTCGAATCTGTATATATTACATGAAATGACCTAAAATGATTATATATATAATAAAATATAATATCTAAATTTATTAAATAGTGAAAGAAACTAAGCAAATGCCTAGGTAACTAAGCGGTCGTCCGGGAACTAATTTTTAGGCTTATATCAAAGAGTAATCACCCTTTAAGAGAGAGATAGAGAGTGAGTGAGAGTAATCACTCTCTAATTTATTATTTTTGTTGTTGTTTTGTTTTGTTTAATTTTGATATATATAAATTTGGGTGTAGGCAAAGGATGTGATTATGGGAAAACGCCCAATTGGGGATATGGAAGACCCAAGGCTGAATCTGAATGGAAATGCTAATTACAGTGAAGAGTTTGAATCCATATTGAATATTGCAGTGTTGTGTGTTGCCAAATCAAGCGAAGGCCGTCCAAGCATAGACACAGTGTTTTATGAGATGGACAAGGCTTGGAAAAACACACTTGCCCACACGGTTAGTTTTCTCATACATTTTTTAGCCACCATTTATGCATATGTTGTGTGTATATATATATATATATATATACACACACTAATATTAAAAGGAAACTTTCCATTTTGGTGTTGACATAATATGATGTCAGCTCATACTTTTTATGTCAAATATACCCCTTCACGTAGTTATTGATAATCGCTTCATAGTTACCATACCTACTAAAAAAGGACCAAAGATTCAAAATCTATTCATTTCAAGAATTAGTTTTGCACTCATATTGTGTTGGCACTCACCGCTAGTGTGTGTATAAAGACAAGGACGGACTCGAAATTTTAACTTTGAAGAGGTGAATGTACGTACATACAAAGCACGAAATCTATAACCTACGCATGAAATATAATATCAATTTCAACCTCAGGGTAACGAATTTATATAATTTTAAAATATTCCTAGGTAATACTATTATAAAATTATTTTAAAACAAAAATGAGGTGACGATTTTTCTCGAAAACTAATTTTCTAGGCTATTTTGGCAATTCTGATGTGGAACATTTAAGAGGTTTTTTCTATCAAAACTAGCCAAAAATCCGGAACAACCGACCCCTTGGGTGCATCTTGTATAGACAATCCACATCAAGTTGGACAAATGTGATTTTTTGGCTAGTTTAGCTATAAATAACTTATAAAACGGTCCACATCAAAATAGCTAAAATAGCCTAGAAAATTAGTTTTGCTATAGAGCTTAGTAAAGTTTGACTAGCTGCTATTTTAAAAAAAAAAACTTAGGAAGGCATCGCTTCCTCGCGGTTCACCCTAGCTCACTATTGCTCATTCGTCGCTCCAGGTTGGGTGAAACGAGATCTGGTGGTGTTGATTTTGGGGATCGTTGTTTTGGTGAATTTTGATTTGGGGGCTGTTGATTTTGTTTTTGTTTTTTGATTTTGTGGTTTTTCCTGTGTTGATTTGGGTTTATTGCTAATGGAGGTGATGGTGAACAGTAGTTGTTAATGGAGATGGTGGACGTGGTTTTTAATGGAACGGATGGTTATGGTGGAGGTGGTCAATTGTTGTGTGGTGGTGGAGGTGATGGTTGGTGTGGTGGTGGTGGCCAGTGGTTTTGGTGGTCATGGTGGTGTTGGGTGTTTGTTGTTGAGGGAGGGCATTAAAGGAATTCAGGCATTCATGTGAGGGAATTAAAGGAATTTTTCATTTTTTGTTTGCTGAGTTATCAGACATACCCTGACAAGGGAAGTTAGTGTAATTTTTCAAAGGTTAAGAGGACATCTGTATTAAAGTTAAATCTCAGGGGAGGTCATTGTAATTTTTCCAAAAAGAAAAAAGAAGTTAAGTTAGCTTTTTCAAAATATAGAAACATATTCAGTCAAGATGTTTTGTACAAATTTTCTATTTGTATATCAATACTCATTTTGTTTAATTACAAGGCAAGGTAAATGAAGAAAATATAAAAATAAAATAAATAAGTAAAGTTAGGTTTTAAAAAAAGGATAAATTACACTGACCTCCCCTGAAGTTCTTAGCTAATATATAGAGCACCCCTGAAATTTGAAAAATTATAATAACCTCCCCTGAAGTTTGAAACTTATAACATATTCTCTCATTTTACACTGATCACCCCTTAGATTTCGGATTAATACACAAAACACCCCTCAAGTGACATCATGGATGGACAGTCAACTGAGGGGTGCTTTGTGTATTAATTTGGAACCTCAGGGGTGGTTAGTGTAAAATGAGAGAATTTGTTATAAATTTCAAATCTTATGGGAAGTTATTATAATTTTTTAAATATCAGGGGTACTTTGTGTATTAATTCGAAACCTCAGGAGAGGTCAGCGTATTTCACCCTTAAAAAAATGATAATTTCTTATATAACTATAATTGGACAAATTAATGACAAAATTAGTGAAATCTCCTTAAATTTCTTAGTACATATTTACTTATTTTATACATTTTTGAGTTATGTAATTTGGATATTAATTAGCGTGCGCTATCATTTTCTTAAGACTGTTCTCACGGATATAACTGGACCGTCTAGTTACTAGAGGGAAGCGCATCCCTTTTTGTAAATGAAAAGATCAACCTATAGAATTATGATAATATAAGAAAAAGGGAAAATTAGTAGATAATCTACTTCAAGTGGTGCGATTGGTAGCATTCCAAATCTATCTTCACAAGTAGTTTATGATTGATAAGTTTTTATAACACGTGTAGACAAAATTACCCCAGTTTTAATTTTAAATATATTTACTTACAAATTGCCGAATTAAAAAGAGCTAAACATGTCGCCGCTACTCTCACCGCCGCATATAAAACAAAATCAATCAATAAATAAAAAAGATTCAAAAACTATCTACGGACCATTTTTATCATGTTGTACTTATAAATTGCTCATAAACTTTTATCAATTGCAGCAAGCTAGCTTGAGGGAGATGACCGGTTCATCACTTGCACCACCACACAGATTACCAGAAATGATTCCAGTCTGATAAATGTTCTAAAGTTTGAAATAAACGTACCCCTCTCAAATGTTCCACGATAATAGAGTGCACAACCGCTTTGCGGGACTCGCTCATTATGAGAGTATATATCTAGAATTGTGTTTGAAAAGTACGCATATAGAAACATTCACTCATTATGAGAGTGTACATCTGGAATTATGTTTGGAAGGTATGCATTTAGAAACGCTATAACCCAAGTTACAATAATTTGCACCGTCAATTTATATAATATGAAGGTATAAATTAATACCGGGCTATATTTTTTTATTATGAGAATATGCTTCTCTTGTGATTGTCATCACTCTTTATTATTTACTTTTTTTTGGTAAAAACTAATAATTTAATTTAAAAGGACTAAGCTTCTCTCCAGTCCAATTTTTGGATTGCACGAGTTCATTTTAAGTATTTTGAGTTTCATTTTGAGCTCAATTTTATGGTCTAAGCCGTCATATTATAGACCTCATCAAGAATTGTAATATTGTGAAAAAATACTTTGATCGAATATAGATTAATGATTAATACCAATTTATATTAAGATAAATGAGTATAATCATGTGTGTCACACTAATTTACTAAGTTATAAAATAATATTAAATTGATACTGAATTATGTCCGATAAACGTGATATTTACGGTACTGATTTTCTGACAAAGTCTATAATTTAAACAATTTGAATCATCAAAATAAATTCAAAATATAGTTAAAAATACACTTCACCCGTGCTGTCCATTTAAGGGACGGTAGAGAAACCAAGTGCTGATAAAATTGGTTAATGGTTACAGGTTGCAGAGATCTCTATGAGAATTAAGTGATTGGAGGATCTAATCAAAGGCAATGTCATCAAAGATTGAGGAAAAGAAAGTAAATGAAAGCTTATCATTGCTGTTAATAAGTTTTGATTTCATAAAAGGTACAAACCAATATGTTATCAACCCACAGATATGACATTGGCTCATGTCATTTGCAGAGTGAAGATAACTCTCAAATTCCAAAAAAAAAAATAAGAGTAATAATTACTCTATTAGCCTACTTTGGAATAATTGATTACTCTTGCAATTTGATTGTCCTTTATTGTATATTCAATTATTTAGGGGGGATAAATATTAGACAATTGAAAAGTATTTAACTTTTTTAAATTAATTTTTAATAATTTAAAATTATTTAAAAAATAGAAAGGGTAAGGGTAAAAGAATAAATTTATTATATTTTTATAGTTGACTTTTGAAAATGGACAAACAAATTAAAACGCAAAGACAAGAGTGAGTTTTTATAGTTGAATACAAATTAATAGTTGATCAATATCATTTATATCAAGATAAATGTATATAATCTTGTATGTTATGCTCATTTATTAAATTATACACGGGAATGAATGAATATTGAACTGTGCTTGATCAATGTGAATTTTTACAATACTAATCTTTATGATTGAGTGTGCAATGTATAGTTTTAATTTGTTGAGGACATGCGTGAAAAAAAAAATCTCACATTAGATAAGTTGAAAAAAAAAAATTACTCTCAATATACATTGGATGGATTCACCACTTACAAGACTTAAGTTTTTAAGTGGGTATGTGTTACAAACGGTGCATATTGGGTCAAGGTGATATGGATGTGGCCTTATGTAATTTCTCTCCAACAAATTGGGTCTTACGTGTGCACGTAGGCGGATCCTTGTCGATTCTCCTCCTAACAAGCGGTATCAGAACCGATGGTTAACAATCTATGGGCAACAACACACCGATGTTATGGCCTTGAAAAAGACTCTCGATGGAGTAAAGTGCACGCGACATGTGTGGCCTGAGGCAAGGTGACTCTTGTTAGAGTAATGGCAGATGGCTCTCGATGAAGTGAGTGCAATGAAAAACTCGAATTTGGACATGGTGTTAAAGAATAATAGATCGAGGATTAAACGGGAGCTTAGACGATCAAAATGGGGAATAAGGTCAATACACGATTCACACATGAAGAGGAAATTGTTCAGAACATATGTGAAGAACAAATAACACATCGAATAAATAAAAAAATATTGACTTTTAATATACATTGAAAGGACTTACCGCTTACAAGACTTGAACTTTTTGATGGGTGTGAATTATAAACGGTGTATATTGAGCCAAGATGATATGGACCTATACGAATTCTCCCAACAGATTGGTTCTTACGTGACTCTAACAGAATTATAAAAATTAGACCAAAACAGAGCCTAAAATTATTGGACTATACTCGTACAATCCATTTTTGGACCGAAAAGAAGCCAGGTCCCTCTTAGTTTTGGCCTTTGGGTGATTTAGGGGTCCGTAGTATCCTATTACTATTAATTTATAGCAGTCAAAATTCTAGATACTTTAAAATAAGCTGCAAGTTCATTTTTTTTGGATATTACTAAAATTTATAAACTAATTTACATTAGGCCCCATTTTTTGAACGGTTTTAATTTTCAAATTTTGATGTCTTTAGTAAACTTTTAAAATTATTTGATCAAAATTTTATATTTTTTGGCTTCACTTGAGTCTTAGCAAGATGAATGTGAAAAGTAAAAAACAAATCATCTAATTTTTTTTTAAAAAAATTCAAAAGACAAAACAAATCATTTTTATATAAACTGAAACTGCAACAACTACAACTACTACCACCCTTTTGACGCCTAATAATTTACCCAAAAGAGAGGGGGGAAAGGAGTGATTTTCATACTCTCTTTTTTTTCAAAAACAACAACAAATTTTTGTCCTTACATGTGAAAATTACAAAAAAAAAAAGGCCCTTGCATTAAGAAAGTGTTTCATAAAAAACCCACCTGGACAAGTTTTTTTGAGTTTATATAGCTGCTTTAGTTTTCAAGTTAGTGAATCTTTTTAACTGTTCGATCAATTAAAAACCGAAGCGGGCCAAATGGCTATATAAACCTAAAAAGACTTATTCCAAACAAGGCCGAAATACTTGCTGGAAGGGCTAAAAGGGCAATTTAATAACTTTGCACAAT
>BRYE01000008.1:1952500-1960000 GCA_030159115.1 Actinidia arguta var. hypoleuca
GGAAAACAAAATTCCAATTTTGGCGTGGAGTAAGAAGAAGTCATCCGTGAATCACTTAGAGTATTTGGTTCCATTTGCTATGCTCATGACCAAAAGGAAGTGAGGCACAAGCTTGATGAAACTAGTGAGAAGTGCATTTTTGTGGGTTATAACTCAAAATCATAGGGTTATAGACTCTTTAATTTGAAGAAGAACAAGTTGATTATTTTTAGAGATGTTCTCTTTAATGAGGCTTCTTGGATTGGAATGGAGAGAAGGTCCAAGGCCAAGTCATTGTCCACAATAGAGAGTTGAAAAACCAAGAAAGTGAAAATGAAGATGAAGATGTTTTTGAACCTCCACAACCATCTCCAACTTCTCCATCAGGCTCTAGTTCCTTATCTCCTAGTTCAACTTCAAGGAGAATGAGGAATCGTAATGATGTGTATGCAAGTTGCAACTTTTGTGTTGTTGAACCGGAGAACTTTGAAGAGGCAATTAAAGAAGAGGCATGGAGAAAGGCTATGGAAGAAGAAATTTATGTGATTGAGAAAACAAGACTTGGGGAATTGATGTAGAGGCCAAAAGACAAAGATGTAATTAGTGTGAAATAAATTTTCAAGACAAAGTTCAACCCGGATGGTTCCATCCAAAAGAACAAGGCAAGGCTTGTAGCTAAAGGGTATTCTCAACAACCCGGAGTTGACTTCCAAGAAACATTTGCTCCGGTGACTCAACTTACATTATTACAGCTCTTATTGCATTGGTGGCTCAAAAGGGGTGGCATCTATACCAACTTGATGTGAAATCGGCATTCTTAAAGGTGCCTTGGAAGAAGTGTATGTTGATCAACCTCAAGGCTTTGTGGTGGAAGGCAAAGAAAAGAAAGTGTACAAGTTGAAGAAGGCTTTGAATGGCCTAAAGCAAGCACCTCAGGTATGATATCGTGAGATTGATGGTTACTTCAATGGAAAAGGCTTTCAAAGAAGCAAAAGTGAGCCAACCTTGTATGCCAAGCGATAAGGTAAGACCGATGTTCTCATTGTTTCACTCTATGATGATGATTTGGTTTTCACCAAAAGTGATAGTAAAATGGTAGAAGACTTCAAAAGGGAGATGATGAAAAAGTGATAGTAAAATGGTAGAAGACTTCAAAAGGGAGATGATGAAAAAGTATGAAATGAGTGACTTGGGCCTCTTGCATTATTTTTGGGCATTGCAATTTATCAAAAAGAAGATGATGTTTTCATTTGCCAAAGGAAGTATGCTAAAACTCTCCTTGAGAAGTTCAAGATGAAGAATTGCAAATCGGTGGCTACCCCCTTATTGTGAATGAAAAGTTGTCAAAAGAAGATGGAAGCAAAGAGGTGGATTCATCTATTTATAGAAGTTTGGTTAGAAGCCTATTGTACCTGACGGTTATGAGACCGGACATTATGTATGCTACAAGCTTGTTGTCTCGATTCATGCATAAGCCAAGCCAAATGAATTTTGGGGTGGCTAAGAGAGTCTTGAGATACATCCAAGGTACACTTGATTTTGGCATTTATATGAAAAGAATGTTGACGCAAAGCTAATTGGGGCAGATGTGTTGATGATATGAAAAGTACTTCAAGATATGCTTTCTCTTTTGGCTAGGGTGTCTTCTCATGGGCATCTAAGAAGCAACAACCCGAGGCACAATCTTCCGCCGAGAGCGAATACTTTTCGGCATCATTGGCAACTTCACAAGCTATATGGCTAAGGAGAATCTTGGAGAATGTTAGTGAGATGCAAGAGGAAGCTACCCCTCATTTGTGTGATAGCAAGTCCACAATTGCTATGACAAAGAATCCCATCTACCATAGCCGCACTGAACATATTGCCATCAAGCATCATTTCATTAAGGAGGCCATGGAAGATGATGAGATTCAACTCAAGTATTGCCGCACCGAAGACCAAGCAGTGGACATTTTCACCAAATCTCTTCCAAGAGATTAAGTTCCAATATCTTGGAGAAATGTTGGGTGTGACTCAACAAGGTAAATTACATTGACCTTCCCTGAGATTTGCTTTTTATACAGATACCTGATGTTTGAAAAATTTCGCTTACCTCCCCTTAAATCTGTAGTTACATTACAATTTGCCCCCTCCGTTAGTTGACTGTTAGGTCAACTTATGGAATTTGATGATGTAAGCTGCCAAATTTTATGAAATACCAATTTTAACCATCTAGTACCCCTCTTTCTCTCAACACATTGAATACTATATGCAATATATATGGGTGCGTGTATATAAGTATAAATATGCACAACTAGTGTATTGTTACCTCCCCCAAACCCTAAGCACAACTCCATCACCGCGGCACCGCCCCAAACCCAGGCCCTTGCCCCGCCACCGCCATTCCTCGCACACCCACCTCTCCAGAGAGAGAGAAAGAGAGGGGAGAGAGAAACCCGCCCACTTGCTGAGAGACCCATGCACCTCAGTGGAGAGAGAGATCGTCAATGACCTACGGTCGTGAGATTGTTGCAAGTCGTTCACCGCCGTCCGCGCCGCTCCTCAATGATCCATGGTCGGAGATCGTCGCCATCCGAGATCTACCCATGGTCGGAGATTGCCTTTATCTGCGCCGCTTGTCAAATGGAAATTTGGTGAAACCAAACCTACCAGAATTAATTAAGTTTGGTTTGTGCTTTTGATTTTGTGCGGTGGTATTTTATCCATGTTTGGGATTATGGGTCTCTCTCACTGTAGAATTTTTATTTTGGTTCTTGATTAATGGCAAAATAAAACCCAAATTGGAAAAAAATGAGGAAATTGAACCCACCAAATCAATTTAGTTTGTGTATTTGATTTTTGTGAATGTAGGATTTGGGGTTTCTCTCAGGGATTCCCCCATCCTTTAATGTAAATTTTTTATTGTTAGTTTATGGGTTTGTTTAAGTTAATTTCTACGTTTCTTCACATATGTGTGTGTGTGTATATGGAGAGAGAGAGAGAGAGAGAGATGGAATTCAAACCATCTTTATGGGTTTTATTGGCATTATATGGAAATCAAAGCCCAACCTATTATTTAGAAATCTTTATCCGGAATTCTTAGGATTGAAACAACAGCAGAAGTGCAGATCCATGGGACATAAGGGTGAGAATGCACATCCAAATTTACATACACACACACACACACACACACACACTCAATATGGTGGTTTTAGTTGCCACTATGGAGGGGAGAGAGAGAATGGGGGTTTTCCACGGGGAGAGAGAGGGAGGAGGGGGGGGAGAGAGAAAGGGTATATAGGTAATCTGCTTTTAGCCTTTGAGGACAATAATGTAATTTCAGTTTTTCTATAAACGGAGTTAAGAGAAACTCTGACAAAGGAGGTCAATGTAATTTTGAAAAAGTAAGGCTGGAGTTTGTATTAAAGGCAAACTTCAGGGGAGTTGGTGTAATTTGCCCTAAAATTAATGCCATGCTTGGTTTATTTGTAATTGTACTTAAATGTTGTCTTTTTATTATGCTTCTAGAAGATGTATGTAGGATAAAAATGAATGGTCTAGATATAGTGTCTATGAGCATGAGGTGTATGAGATTATTTTCCAATTTGTTTTTAATGAAATGCTAAGGCAGTGGACAAAATGAACAGCACCTGTTTTTGTTCTCAGCCGCAGATCTCTGCTTTGTTTTTTAGCAACTGATTTACAGCTTCTCTTGGTCTCTTATTTTCTTCTTTGTTTCTCTTGCAAAATCATAGATTAGAGTAAGGTAATGATATCGCTGTTGACTTCTTTTAAGCCCCATCTTTTTCTGCATCTGTCTTCACTATCATGGAGTTAGTAATGAAAACATAAATATGTTGCCTAAGCAGCTGGATGTTGACTTAAAAAATAATTATATTACCGATAAAAAAAAAAACTTATATCGAGTGCTTGGATCATCAATACTACTTGCTAACTTTTGAACTTTGGCATGGTATAACCGCGAGCAGCTTACAGAGAGAACAGTGGAGAAAGACCCTTTGCGGAATCGTGCCCCTCATTTTCTATGTGGATCACTGACAGAGGAAGAATCAACTATTACGATAAACACTCCGTTGCCTGATACTCCGTTCCCAATGAAGAAGTCGTTGAACGAGTGGAGTAATGCCCCAAGAACTATACGTGGGTTCCTATCCGAATCAAATCAGGCAAAAAGAGCAAAGGAACAAATTGCAAAAGGCCAATCATTAGATAGTCAACCTCTAGGTGAGCTTTTTCTCAACTACATACTGAATTACAGATTTTCCTTCACAATATTTTCATGGGAATTACTATACGAACGAACTCTCTGGTTCTATAAACCATGTGGCCTGCAGTGTTATGCCTTGTATATTGGAATGGGACCCACTTGAATTTAATAATACTCCATAAACAAATGAATTGTCACGTCAGTTTCTTGAGGCTGTGTTTGGATTAAGGATATAGTGGAAGAAAGAAAAATGGAAGGGATAAAAGTTAATGGATTCAACAGCTTAGATTTAACCTTTTCTCTTTATTTTTCTTTTTCCTCTATAAATCCCTCCCTAAATCCTTGAAAGTTGGTTTCTGCAGATTTGGCAACCAACTTTTAAGTTATTTTTCCTTTGCATCGATTTCGGTATTTTTTTATAAAGTTTTTTTTTTTTTTTAGTCAAAAAGCCTTTTACTTTTTCGTAAGGAACCAGAAAAGGGAAAAAAACTAAATTATATGTGAAAAAAGTTCGCTAAAAATAAAAAAATATATTTTTGTCAAATTTTTCTTTTTTTTATTGTATTCAGTGGGATTTTATTTCTTTGAATATGGCCCCTTCCGGTTCCTCTAGTCAATATGAACTGGTAAAGTAAAATCTGTTGACCAAAAACTGAAGAAACAAATTACGCAAGACCATCTAAATACCGAATTGAGGCGGAAAAAGAAGGCCAAAATGTTTAGTTTCCCATATGGGTTAGATTTTTGTTGAACAAGATTCTCTAACTTTGGGCTTTTGTTTCAGCTCTGTGTTACGGCGACGATCCAGGAACTGAAATTGAATCTGAGTCACCAGCGTTGCAGAAGAGCAAACAAGTATCAAAATCCAAGACAAACAGTAAGAAAAAGCATAAGGCTGCTCGAGCATTAGGATGCAGAGATGAGGAGCCTGAGGATACAGAGAAGGGAGATGGTGAAAACGGAAACGTTGGGGTTGAAATCGAAGTTCTTCCTCCAAAGATCGTCGCTATGCATAGAGTGAGATGGAATATGAACAAGGGCAGTGAGAGATGGCTATGCTACGGTGGAGCTGCCGGAATTGTACGTTGCCAAGAGATTGACAAGCCGGCTCGTGTCAAATAATCACTTAGAAACATTTTAAGCTTTCTTGTTTTGATCTTTGTTATTGTCCACTGTTACGAAGTTACTAGTGTTGTTTAATTTAGAGTATCAAAATGCTTTGAATAGGTTCTCCACATAACTGGTGTTCTGCAGATGGGGGTTTCCTAACTTGTAATATATGAGAAATCTGTATTTATTAGGGTTAAAAAGAAATGTATAATTCCCAAGCACTGTTAAGTACGGTCTCAAAATTTAAACTCAGAAATTTTTATAAAATTCAATATAAATGACTCAGATTGATTCTTTTATATGTAATTCTTTTATTTTTTGGGGGTCGTCTTTCTATTAATAACTTTAGGAATGCCATGTTGGTGATCAGATCGATTACTTCATCAAAATCCTGACAAATCTCCTCTTAATTACTTCATGCAAAAGTACAACGTGGAAATAATCTTCTCTCTCACTACTGAAATGTTCATAATAAAGATCCAAAATAGAAGCCGCTAATCTCTCTATTCTACTTCTACAGTTTTACTTATTCATCAGTCAAAACACCTCTCTCTCTCTCTCAGAATATTTCAAAGAGAGAGAGAGATTGGAGGCAAGCCGTTACATCAAGACATGTACAGAAGAATGTAGGCTCTCTTTCCTATAGAGGCGGAATTAGAATTTATGTTCAATGGGGTCAAAATTATAAAATTTATGGTAAATTATTAATTTTATGGGGTCAAAATTATATTTATAATAAATTATATTATAAAAAATAATATAATTTTTTTTTCAATGAAGTCAATAAACCTCACTTTCCCTTATGTGACTCTGTCAGCTCTCCTAACATATTAATACCTAACAAATAAACTTCCCTTTTATCACCACAGAGAGAGAGAGAGAGAGAAAACAAGCCATGAAGCTTTCAGTAACCTTGCTAGTGTTAGTCTTCTTCCATCTGTGTCTTGGTGTTAGGTTGATCTCTACGTCGACTCAGAATGAAAGACAGGTATTTTTTACTTGGGCTCGGATACACTACTACTGCTACAAAAAGAATATATATATATATATATATATATAACACTGATTTTGTCCAATCATAGCCTGCCACATTGCAATTTCAGGTTCAATGTGTGCATAAGGTTGAGTAAAAATTGTGTTTTAGCAAATTTTACTTGATTGTCTTCGATCCCCTAAGCAAAAAGTTCTATTGGCAAAAAGAAAAAAGAAAAAAAGGCCCAGTTTAGAATAATTTTTTTTTCCAATTTTTTTAGCTCCTTTGTCTTCGAGTTTTTTCTTATTTAACGAACTTCTTTAAATCAATTTTTTTTTACTTTTTCAGTTTTGAAAATATAAATTTTTTTATCTAATTTCGAAAAAATCACTTAACACGGAAAAAAATTATTTTTACTTGATAAATTGGTTAAATTTTTTGTCTTTAGTGGATTTTTTCTTCAAATTTATCTGAAATTTTTATATTTTCAGATTTTTCTCGTCTAAATAAACTGAAAAAGTATAAATTTTGATCAAACGTTGAAAAATCAAAACAAAAAAAAATCTTAAAAGGAAAACGAGGCAACATTTTATTCGAAAAGAATAATTGTTCTTAATTGTTAATATTTGAAGTTTGTTCATTGCCTTTAACTATCTTTTGATGATATGTATATATAACAGCCATACATTGTATACATGGGAGAAGTGACGGATGCCAATTCTGGCCTAGCAGCTCATGCAAACCAACACAATACACTTCTTGCGGAGGCAATTGGAGAGTAATCACAATTTCTTTCCTTTAATTTCACTTACATTTTCCACAATTAGGGCTACATATCTATATCTATATCTATATCTATCTATCTATCTATCTATCTATATTTCATGAAACAATTACATCGTGTGCTCAAACTATAGTAGTGTAACATTTTATTCATGATCGACTATGTGTTAAAAGTGAGACCTAAAGAACTTTTAATTTGTACGTGCTGAGTGTTCGGCCACATAAATATACGACCCCCACCTTTTAATACATGGCCAATAATTATGGGTAGAGCCATATAAGGCCGAGTGGGCAGTCGACCCTACTCACTTTTAAAAAAATTACACTTACATCTCTAAGTACTCTTAGAAAAATCTTGAAATTTACTCTTACAAAATTGTTCATTTGTTTATTACCCTTCTTTTTGTCTAGTTAAACTCCTGGCATAAAAGGACAAGATTGCTACTTT
>BRYE01000008.1:1982500-1987500 GCA_030159115.1 Actinidia arguta var. hypoleuca
GTATTATTTTTTTTAAATCTCCAATAGTTGAACACAAATGGTGCCTCCATGGGCAATCCGGGATGGGCCAGCAGTGAAGGGAATCGTCCGAGACAGGTTTGGTCAATGGGTCGGTGGTTTTACTCGATCCATAGGCCCGACCACCAGCATGGCAGCAGAACTATGGGGGCTTCAAGATGGCCTTCAACTTGCAAAATCTCGAACTACGGGGGCGTTTGATGATGCAAGAAGGATCCCATTTCCCAGACTATGTTAGGTTTTTGAGTTGCCCCTAAAGAATCAAACTCGTATACCTAATTTCTTTCATGTATTTTTGTGATTGTCACTTTACACATTTTACTTTCAATTTTGGCAGTCTAAACCTCAAACTTTAAATCAATTGCCAATGTTACCCCTCAATTCATATGGCGTCATAAGTACTAACGGAAAACTTTGCACTTGCCTATCTTTGAGGGCATTAGTGTAATTTTAACCTCATAGGCTCTATTGAAGTGTGAAAAGTGACAATTCGCCGAAAGTTCAGGGATGCAAAGTGGTGAATCATAAATACAATTTGCCAAACTTTAAATTACTCGATTTTATTCCCATAAAGAAACAAATCGATTTTATTTAAGTTGATTGGTCTTTAACTTTTAACACAATTAGTCTATGTCACAAAAACCTAATACCAAAACTTCTTTTAAAAATGAGATCTGTCTGAATATTTTAAAAATAAACAGTAAAAATTTATTATTTGAATGACATGGAAACATAAAATTTCGCTATTATGAATTTCTACTGTTAAAATAAAATGAATACTAAAAATTATCAATTTCACGCTGTTAAATTTGTTTATTATATGGAGGGGGTGACACTGGCGATAATAAATGCAGTACAAATATATTTTTTTTTCATATTCTATAAAATTTATTTATTGTGTTTTGATATTTTATTATTTGACATGTTCAATAAAATTTCTTTGTCTGACAATGGCGGCAAACAAGTTTGTTAAAAGTGAAATTAAAGTGATTTTGAATATTGGTGCATATTTTTCATATTTTTCTTTTCCTTCGCCCTATGTCCTCCATTTTTTTTAGCATATAGAAACTCTCTTTTTTATATAAAGCAATATGAAACTGCAGGGGGGGGGGGATAAATTATAGTTTTTGCCCTTGGTAGTGCATGAGGGAATAGTTTTTCCATCCTCAATAAATTAACTCGCACGGGTTTTTCTTACAGCCTCCGCACCCACCCCGCATGGGGGTTTGGATTACTTGCCTTGCCCTGCAAGTTTTCCATTGACGGATCTGAGATTCAAATACAGAGAGCCAGAGAGAGAGAGAGCAAGCACTGGAGAGAAAGACGTCGGAGAGAGAGATCGTGTAAGGGAGAGGTTGAGAGTAGCGCATATGATCACAGATTTGTTCAATGGAAAACCCTAAGGGCCTAAGTGTAATTAGATGATTATAGGGTTTTTATTATAAAGTAATAAAATTGCGGATTGGGCTGTGTCGAGTCGAGTCGAGTTTTTTGTAAAATCAGTATCCTACCCGTTTTTGGTTGGGTAATGATTTTTAAAACCCGTACCTACTTGTCGGGTAATTTATTTTAAAAGAAACACAACCCTTTTGACTTTGGGTATGGTGAGTACCCTCGAGATCAGATAGTTTCTGGCATCCCTAACTATATTTGATAATATATTTTGAGGGTGTAACTCGACTATTAGTCGAGTTACTTTAACTATGTTATAGTGTGAAAATTAAATTATGGATTGTTAAGGAATTCTAGAGAAGGTGGTATTCTAATCCAAATAAATAATAATCTCTTATAACAACATGTAAAGTGTGGATATCTACAAGAACCGTGACTACCCCAGTTTTAGGGTTTAGCCCACACATTTCGGTTCAGAATCCTAGGAAAGGTGGTATTCTAATCCAAATAAATAATAATCACTTATAACAACGTGTAAAGTGTGGATATCTACAATAACCGTGACTACCCCAGTTTTAGGGTTTAGCCCACACATTTCGGTTCAGAATCCTAACGGCCAAATCTCCCATCTCCCATCTCCCATCTCCCCCAACCTCTTTGTACAAACCATATAAATTTAAGATTCCAATCGGTTCAGAAGTAGAGTACTTAACAAATTCTCTCTCTAATCGGAGATCGAGCACCGAACTCCGTCGTCAATCCTTTTGAAAGCAATTTCTCTTGAACGGTACGTTTTCGACCTTGGACTGCTTTTCCATGGATACTATTCAATTTCGCTGCTCCATCAATTGCCATGTTTTTTCTTTGGGCAGATAAAAGCTTTCATTCTTCGAATATCTCTCCATTCTTTTATGTGGTGATTGTTTCCTGCGGTGATGTGTTTTAGATGAGTGTTCTCAAATTGAGGATTTTGATTTCTACTAGAAAACAACTTGTATGTTGATCATGGGAAATAATTTTTAAGGTTGTGATTGATGGTGTCAAATTCTTGGCTCTGCTGCTCATTGCAGCCAGAGGTCCCCTTCCTTTGATCTCCTTTGTCTGTTCACTACAAAAAAACTCTACCTTCTTAGATAATGAAGTTAGCAGTGCCCTAATTTTGCTTTATATAGTTTGAATGGGAGTTTACTTTCTGCTCGATATGATTCGGTCATGTTAGGTGGCAAACTCTGGTGATTTGGTTTTGTTAGGTATTGAAACGAGTGGGGACGGTGTTTTATGGAAGAGAAAGAGAGTTATACGTGAACACACATGCTGTGTTTGGGTGGGTTTTGGACCTTTGGTGGGTATTCTGTGAAAAGAAGCCAGAGGTTGGGGTGGTCCATGGGTGGTGGTGTGCCATGGCTATAGAATGGGATGCCTATCATAATGAGTTTTGAGTTTTAGAGATGGGCGGCCATGGTGTTCGTCGAGAAATCGATCCGCTAATCAATTAATGTTGGTGGCTGAGAGTTGGTGTCAGGAGCGAGAGGGAGGAATGGTGGTGGCTGCCATGGAAGTGGTGGTTGTATTTTAGCAGTATTGGGATAGACCTCTAAATGAGGGAGAGAAACTCATAAAGTAACCTGAAGAGTGTTAAAATTGGTATTTTGTAAGTTCGATTGCTTATCTCAGAATACTCTGTTGGGGGGATTTTGTAATGCGACTTTAGGGAGCTTTAATTTCCAAAACCCCTGGGGTAGAAAGTGTCAAATACCTCACGGAGTCGGGGGAGATCAGTTTAATTTCCTTTTTTTTTTTTTCAATTGGGGAATCTAAACCATCCTTGACCGAGGTCCATTTGCAATTCACCCCCTAAATTTTAAATCTCGACTAGTTGATCATCCTGCGGGTGTCATTTCGCGACATTTTTCCACTTCCTTGAAAGCTTCAATTGGTACTAGCATTTACTTTTTATCTTCTAGGCTTTAATTTTTGTGGTTGCTTTCTGTTTGGTTTTGTCTTAATTGCTGCATTCTAGTTGCTTGTTATAATTGTTGCTTGGATGATTGTACTCTGGACCTGTTTTGGTTTTATCCATGAAGTTCTCTAATTTCTAAAAAATGGAAGTAGACTCTATCCATCAGTAGTGCTACTGCTACCAATACGCTAATTTTTTCTCTCGTTTTGAATATGACCTTTACTTAGTTGTGTTCAAGAGGTTTTGAACTTACTTTTTCCACTTCATGCAGGCATGGACCCCACCTCGCACGAAATGGCGAGGCATTTCTTGAATTCAATGTCATTTTGTTGTTGCATAACTGGATTTATAACTGCAATGGGTGAACTTATGTCCATTTATTGGCGCGTGTTTGGAGTAATGATTTTAACTACCATCGTGGTGTCGGCCGTCCAGAGTATCATTACCTGGGTGCTTTATGAAAACTATGGTCGACACATGCCTTATCAGTCAATTGGATGCTTTATGAAAACTATGGTCGACGTGATTACTGTGTCCACTCCTTTGGTGTTACGGCACGTGTTTCCGTATAATGTCTGGTGTCTTTTTTCTTTGGTCGGGTTCACTGTATACCTTCTTACTCTCGGGCAAATCTTTCACATTGCGGCCGACATTAATTATTGGGATGTGTTGCTAGGAATAGTGATGCAGATTCCGGTTTACTTTGCTGGCCATAGCTTACCTGTTTGTAGCGCAGTTCTTGTGTTTTGTGGTATTGTTATATTTTACCGGTATTTGTCCTACGAAGCTCCAATCAGCTCTGATGATGATGTTAAAAAGGATATGGGGGATCATCCAAATGTGGCTGATGATGATGTTAAAAAGGACTTGGGGGATCATCCAAACACGGCCGATGTAGCTTAGTCGATGCATAACTATTGTCTTGGAAATTTTCAACTTGGTTTAGTATAAATTTTGATCAACTTAGCTACAGTTTTATATTGTATGTCCTTTCACGATGTTAGTAGTGAGTACATAAAATGCTAATCACTGCCCAACGGGGATGGTTAGGAAGTAAAAAGTATGAATTGTGTGTTGGAAAATAATTCATTTGAGCAAATGAAGTATGGGTTATTTGGTCTTGTTGAAAGTAATACGTTGTTGTCCATTCATGGGTTTCTAGGCGACGAGAAAGAAGTCTGTATTTGCTTCCTATGCTATAATCGAAATTCAGAAATCGGTTTATGAAGCCTTCATCTGTTTCATCTATAACAAGATTAACATGTTAGTACAAAATAACATTATTATTTTGGGTTACTCAAATAAATCCGAACCTCGAAGCCCACCTGAGGCCTGGCCCAATTCTCCAACCGAAAGTTTGCCCATGAAGCCCGCTCGAAGCCCGAATCTCCAATTGGAGATCGATCTGTTCATTGCTCAACACGTATTAGAGATCGATCGATTCATTGCTTCACGATCGCCGCACGATCAGAGAGGTGGTGCAGGGATTGTGGGAAGAGGGAATCTTGCGCGTTGCTTTTGCCGTGCAGACACCTCTGCCTGTGTGGTGTCTGTGTTTTGTCCTCAGCTGATTCAGTTCTTTATAATGAATGATTTAGTTTTTTTGTTTTGGAAATTATTTTGTCCTCAG
>BRYE01000008.1:2000000-2002500 GCA_030159115.1 Actinidia arguta var. hypoleuca
ATTGATATGTTATCAACTTTCAAAATTTATTTTTATGTTCGGAACATTCTAACAATGCACAGTTGATTGTTATTTATTTTCTTTTGGGGATAACTTCCCACTTGTGGTTAGAATTAACATTGTCATTCTCTCAATATACAAATTATGTCTGACAGACTTCGTAATATGATACTTGATAAGTTCCTCAATTTATTATTGAGAAATTTAATAATTTATAGCTTTTCAATTTTATTTAACATTGATAATTTGATAATTATTTTTACTGCAGAACATCCAATCTAACTCCGGCATCGTAAGTTTTTTGGTTAGGGATTTTGCGAATTACGTTATGTAAGGGGTTTGGTTTCCGATTTGTTCTCAAACCTCAATGATTGCAATCTGAGCCGTAAGGATCTATTTGGGTTTATGCGTGCTACATGCTAGTCAGATTTTTGAATTTTTAGGTTAATCGCATTTATTGTGATGTGGAAGAAGAATCTAAATCCGAATGATCTTCAGCCCAATCTTTACTATGTTTATGCAAGGAAAACTAGATTTCACACCTTCTTTTCGAGTTTGAATTCATTTTTTGTGTGATTGAAAGTACTAAAAAACAAAGAGCAGAGGATCCAATTAGAAACATTCAGAATAGAAGGGAGTTTTCTTTTTTCCAAAGATATGTTGTAAATACCCAATTGTGGTGTTTGATGTATATGATATTGTTTGCGGTTTCTTTTTACGTAGTTTTGTTGAGTTGTTTTCTAATTTTTCTTTCTGTTTATATAGTATATTAAAATGTAACATTCAGAATAGGTATGATGATTTAAGAGGCTCTATTTGATGGGTCTACATGAATGGAGTTGTCTAAGTTTAGTCTGTCCCATGTGTAGTGAGTTTGTTTACAATAACTGTTATTGTTTAGAATTATTTACCTAATAAAATGTACAACTTATATTTTTGACGGATGCAAGGAATGAAGGGGTGCTTTTATCGTCTTCTTATCTCTTTTTTCTCTTCCCCCACTCTATTTAAATCTAGTGTTGCATTGTAGCTGGATGTGCGACTTACACATGCATGCGATTTGGGTGGTCTTAGTTCATATAATTCAGCTGAACCCGCACAACATGATGAAACCCGCACCCTACTCGTAATCCGCACGGGTTTTTCCTACAGCCCCAACACCCACCCCGCGTGGGGTTTTGGATTACTTGCCTTGCCCTGCGGGTCCATTGACAGGTTTGTGATTCAAATACAGAGATCTAGAGAGAGAGAGAGAGGTCGCCGGGGGGTGAGAGAGAGCAAGCGCCGGAGAGAGAGAGAGATCGTGAAATGGAGAGGTTGAGAGCAGTGCATATGATCACGTATTTGTTCGATGGCAAACCCTAAGGTCCTAAGTGTAATTAGATGATTATAGGGTTTTTACCGTAAAGTAATAAAATTGCGGATTGGGTTGGGTCAAGTCGGGTCGGATTTTTTGGGTGATTTTTTTGTAAAATCCGTACCCTACTTGTTTTTGGTCGAGTAGTGATTTTTAAAACTCGTACCTACTCGTCGGGTAATTTTTTTAAAAAAAACAACTTTTTTTGACTTTAGGTATGTCGGGTACCCTCCAGATCGGATAATTTCTGGCATCCCTAACTAATATAATTTGAGGGTGTGATTCGACTATTATTTAATTTACTTTAACTATGTTATAGTACAAAAATTAAATTACGAACTGTTAATCCGAAAAATACAGAATTAGGAATCCTAGGAAAGGTGGTATTCTAATCCAAATAAATAATAATCTCTTATAACAACATGTAAAGTATGGATATCTACAATAACCGTGACTACCCCAGTTTTAGGGTTTAGCCCACACATTTCGGTTCCGAATCCTAACGGCCAAATCTCACATCTCCCATCTCCCCCAACCTCTTTGTACAAACCATATAAATTTACGATTCCAATCGGTTCAGAAGTAGAGTACTTAACAAATTCTCTCTCTAATCGGAGATCGAGCACCGAACTCCGTCGTCAATCCTTTTGAAAGCAATTTCTCTTTAACGGTACGTTTTCGACCTTGGACTGCTTTTCCATGGATACTATTCAATTTCGCTGCTCCATCAATTGCCATGTTTTTTCTTTGGGCAGATAAAAGCTTTCATTCTTCGAATATCTCTCCATTCTTTTATGTGGTGATTGTTTCCTGCGGTGATGTGTTTTAGATGAGTGTTCTCAAATTGAGGATTTTGATTTCTACTAGAAAACAACTTGTATGTTGATCATGGGAAATAATTTTTAAGGTTGTGATTGATGGTGTCAAATTCTTGGCTCTGCTGCTCATTGCAGCCAGAGGTCCCCTTCCTTTGATCTCCTTTGTCTGTTCACTACAAAAAAACTCTACCTTCTTAGATAATGAAGTTAGCAGTGCCCTAATTTTGCTTTATATAGTTTGAATGGGAGTTTGCTTTCTGCTCGATATGATTCGGTTTTGTTAGGTATTGAAACGAGTGGGGACGGTGTTTTATGGAAGAGAAAG
>BRYE01000008.1:2012500-2015000 GCA_030159115.1 Actinidia arguta var. hypoleuca
CAAGCGTACACGGTTGGCGCGAGTTCAAATTCGAAGAGTTGAGGTATGTGTTGTGTAGTTTTAGAAATGTAATGCTCTCAATTGACAGTATTTTTTTAGAAGACTTCATTAGCAAAGATATGATTTCGTTGGCTGAGATGATGGATGAATTAAGATTTGGAATTACTTAGCTTTAAGAATGTGATGTAGTTTGTCTACAACCCAAAAAATTTATAATATTTTTTAGGATTATAACATTAGAACCCATTTAAGCGTATTTATACAACAAAAAATCATAATAGCTTATTAGTGTACAAAAAGTTCCTTTTTGTAAATTTAGGGATGCAAATTGACTTTATATCTTTATAGAGTTAGATTTCTGTTAAGTTACTTTTTTATTCCTTGATTATGGAATGCACGTTATTCAGTTGTTATATACAAAACGTGAAGATTGATGAATCGTAATCGATAAGATTTTTTGGATTTAAATTTCTGTTTCTAAGATTTCAAAATCGAAATGTTTATCTAAGGGATATTTTCGCAAATTGCAAATTGATGCGTTCTTAATTTTCATATATGCTAAATCCTTACAAATTGATATGTTATCAACTTTCAAAATTTATTTTTATGTTCGGAACATTCTAACAATGCACAGTTGATTGTTATTTATTTTCTTTTGGGGATAACTTCCCACTTGTGGTTAGAATTAACATTGTCATTCTCTCAATATACAAATTATGTCTGACAGACTTCGTAATATGATACTTGATAAGTTCCTCAATTTATTATTGAGAAATTTAATAATTTATAGCTTTTCAATTTTATTTAACATTGATAATTTGATAATTATTTTTATTGCAGAACATCCAATCTAACTCCGGCATCGTAAGTTTTTTGGTTAGGGATTTTGCGAATTACGTTATGTAAGGGGTTTGGTTTCCGATTTGTTCTCAAACCTCAATGATTGCAATCTGAGCCGTAAGGATCTATTTGGGTTTATGCGTGCTACATGCTAGTCAGATTTTTGAATTTTTAGGTTAATCGCATTTATTGTGATGTGGAAGAAGAATCTAAATCCGAATGATCTTCAGCCCAATCTTTACTATGTTTATGCAAGGAAAACTAGATTTCACACCTTCTTTTCGAGTTTGAATTCATTTTTTGTGTGATTGAAAGTACTAAAAAACAAAGAGCAGAGGATCCAATTAGAAACATTCAGAATAGAAGGGAGTTTTCTTTTTTCCAAAGATATGTTGTAAATACCCAATTGTGGTGTTTGATGTATATGATATTGTTTGCGGTTTCTTTTTACGTAGTTTTGTTGAGTTGTTTTCTAATTTTTCTTTCTGTTTATAGAGTATATTAAAATGTAACATTCAGAATAGGTATGATGATTTAAGAGGCTCTATTTGATGGGTCTACATGAATGGAGTTGTCTAAGTTTAGTCTGTCCCATGTGTAGTGAGTTTGTTTACAATAACTGTTATTGTTTAGAATTATTTACCTAATAAAATGTACAACTTATATTTTTGACGAATGCAAGGAATGAGGGGGTGCTTTTATCGTCTTCTTATCTCTTTTTTCTCTTCCCCCACTCTATTTAAATCTAGTGTTGCATTGTAGCTGGATGTGCGACTTACACATGTATGCGATTTGGGTGGTCTTAGTTCATATAATTCAGCTGAACCCCGCACAACATGATGAAACCCGCACCCTACTCGTAATTCGCACGGTTTTTTCTTACAGCCCCCACACCCACCCCGCGTGGGTTTTGGATTACTTGCCTTGCCCTGCGGGTCCATTGACAGGTTTGTGATTCAAATAGAGAGATCTAGAGAGAGAGAGAGATCGCCGGGGGTGAGAGAGAGCAAGCGCCGGAGAGAGAGAGATCGTGAAATGGAGAGGTTGAGAGCAGTGCATATGATCACGTATTTGTTCGATGGCAAACCCTAAGGGCCTAAGTGTAATTAGATGATTATAGGGTTTTTACCGTAAAGTAATAAAATTGTGGATTGGGTTGGGTTAAGTCGGGTCGGATTTTTTGGGTGATTTTTTTGTAAAATCCGTACCCTACCCGCTTTTGGTCGAGTAGTGATTTTTAAAACTCGTACCTACTCGTCGGGTAATTTTTTTTAAAAAAATAACTCTTTTTGACTTTGGGTATGTCGGGTACCCTCCAGATCGGATAATTTCTGGCATCCCTAACTAATATAATTTGAGGGTGTGATTCGACTATTATTTAATTTACTTTAACTATGTTATTGTACAAAAATTAAATTACGAACTGTTAATCCAAAAAATACAGAATTAGGAATCCTAGGAAAGGTGGTATTCTAATCCAAATAAATAATAATCTCTCATAACATGTAAAGTATGGATATCTACAATAACCGTGACTACCCCAGTTTAGCCCACACATTTCGGTTCCGAATCCTAACGGCCAAATCTCACATCTCCCATCTCCCCCAACCTCTTTGTACAAACCATATAAATTTACGATTCCAATCGGTTCAGAAGTAGA
>BRYE01000008.1:2045000-2055000 GCA_030159115.1 Actinidia arguta var. hypoleuca
GAAACAGGTACTTTGCCAGTTATTAAGGAATGTTGCGCCAATTTTTGCTGTATTGCTTTGGGAGTGTTCTGTTGTTCCACGTGTTATAAATGCCTGGATGTTATAATAACCGAACTACTGCTTTCAGTTGTGTTAGCTGATATCATGTTGTTCTCCTTGTATGGATTCTTATTTGCTGTTTATTTTACAAGTTTATCATAGGAATTTATAATTTTCCGATTTTGTACTGAACAATGACTAAATTACCCTTTAGAATTGAATGAATAAGTAGAGAACTATACTTTTGGTTGAGAACATTACGAGTCTACAGCTTTCTTATACTGCCCAAGTAAACATTGCCTTCGTTTGTGCTTGTCCCAATTGTTGTTTAAAAGAAGCGAAGTAAATAACTTAATTTAGGGGATCTTTTGAATCTCTGCTTGTTCTGGCCTGGGTCTTGCGCTTTGAAGCATTCTTTTCACGGGTTTCTGTTTGGTTTTTTATTGTGATACTTGGTTTTATTTTGGGTCTTGATTTCGTGCTAATTTTGGAGTAAAGTAGAATGGCCTAGTAATAGAGACTGGTAAGAAATTGCTCTAGAACAAAGAAGAAAGGGATACTAATATTCATTATTTGAGTATTTTATTAGACATATTTTACGGTGATAAGAATTCTAATCTGGTAGCTATTTTGATTGATTTTATAGTTTTTAATTTTTTTTATAGTAATTAATTGTGGAGAGCAAGAGATTTGGAACAAATTAACAACTTTTTATAATAATCAATTTCCTGATGTTATATGGTTGTAGAAATCATTTCATTTTTATCAGTACCTTGGTACTGATATCAGTTTCCAATAACACTAACAATGATATATAATTTTAGAAACCATTTTTGTTTCCCATGGCATTATGTGCTCATTCCTGAAGAATCCCATGCCATTTACCAAGCATGAAAACAAAGGAAGTGAGATAAATTTTTTTGGATGGTTAAGGCGAGAGAGATTTGTTTTCAAATAAGCTTGGAAATTTTGAGGGGCATTTTATTCTTCTTTTTTTTTTTTTTTTTTTTTTTGTGTGTGTGTGTGTGTGTGTGTTTGTTTTGGTTACCAACAGATAACTATTAGGTGTGCGATTCTGGGGCTAAAAGGAGGACTTGCCAATGTTTAAAATCCTGTCAAATCAAATATAATAATAACCACATGTCACATTATTATTAGATAGTGGAAAGGAGGATTTTCTGATTCTAGTGGAATTAGATAGGAGCCGAAATCAAATGTTCGATAGCAGAAATTGAGAGATATCATTGATGATCTCTCTCTCTCTCTCTCTCTCTCTCTCATTAAAATTTGCATTTGTAGCTCTCTTGGGACTGTAATTTTTTAAGTAGGGCCTAATATCTATTTCTTGCATTTTAGATTCACACTCATTCAAGAACTTCAAGGTCCTTGTCTTTGTACTGAGGGGTTCAACACCGGTGGACTGGACTCCATTGCTGCCAGTTGCAGGTCAGTTTTCTTTTCTTTATTTTTTTCATTCTTCACCGATAAATTTTAACTGCAGTTTGCAAAAACAAATTGCTTCTTTAATCTTTAACAAAAATGCCCCTTCATGGCGCACTTACTTCCCCTACCTTCTGATGCCTTCTTGACATGTATACGGGCATTTCTTAGTTAGGGAAATCACTACACTGCATGTATCTCAAAATAATTTCCACCAATCATCTCTTCGTCTTAAAATGGGAAGTTCCTGTACTGGCAAGCTTTCAGCAACCAGTGGATATTTTCGTTAAGAAATTAAAAATGCATATTTTTGGTGTAAACACATGGTCATCTGTCCCGGTGATTAAAATGGCCATATGACCCTTGATCAAATAATTGAACAACTCTATTCAATTTAGAACTAACAATTGCTGCTAAATTGTTATCCAGATAATGGCTAAAATATGGGGCAAAAAGGTGCCTCTAACTCTTTAAAAATGAGGTCCAATTAATTATTGAAGAGATATCCCTAACTTACACCAAAAGAAACATTGCGCCGCTGCTTTTTTTTAATTAGTATCCATTCAATAACAACTCTTTTTAATTAGTATCCATTCAATAACAACATTGCGCCGCTGCTTTTTAATTAGTAAACACATGGCCACCTGTCCTTGTGATTAAAATGGTTGTGTGCGATTTAACAACTCTATTCAATTTTGAACTAACGATTTCTGCTAAATTGCTATCCCCAACTCTTTAAAAATGAGGTCCAATGAATTATTGAAGAGATATCCCTAAATTACACCAAAAGAAACATTGTGTCGCTGCTTTTTTTTTAATTAGTATCCATTCAATAACAACTCTTTTTAATTAGTATCCATTCAATAACAACATTGCGCCGCTGCTTTTTAATTAGGGATAACTTTACCAACACCCCCTGAGATTTCTCATAATTGCACTGACCTCCCCTGTAGTTTTGAAAATGGCACTGACCTCCCCTGTCAGATCGAAAATGACAATTATGCCCTTGACACAGCCCCCCACCCCCCCGATTTTTTTTAATTTTTTTTCTTGAGTTTTTTTTAATCTAATTTATTTCTTTTTTTATCAGTTTTATTTTTCTTTTGGATAAATAATTTTTTAATTATATGTTTGTGTGCTTTTTAGTTTTTTTTATTAATTATTTTTTAATAAAAAAATAATAAAAATAAATGATTTTTAAGGGGAATCTTAGGGATGGTCAGTATATTTTAAGGGGAATCTCAGGAGTGTGTTTAATTCTAATTTTAAGGAAAACACATTTAAAAATTAAAATTTCAAAAATTTAGATGTGTTAATGAAGAGTAATACAAAATTTAATGGCTTTTTGTGATTCTTGTGAAAATAATTTTTTGATTATTCCCACGAGTACTTAATAAATATCTTCTAATATACATTTATTTTTATTTATTTATTATTAAAAAATAATTAATTAAAAATAAAAACTAAAAAAAACACAAACATATAATAAAAAAATTATTTATCTCAAAAGAAAAATAAAACTGCAAAAAAAAAAAGAAATAAATTATATTAAAATAAATAAATAAAACTGAAAAAAAATTGAAAAAAAATCGGGGGTGGGGGTGGGGTGGGTGTATCGGGGGCATAATGGTCATTTTTGCTCTGACAGGGGAGGTCAGTGCCATTTTCAAAACCACAGGGGAGGTCAGTGCAATTATGAGAAACCTCAGGGGGTGTAGATGAAGTTAACCCTTTTAATTATTAAACACATGACCACCTGTCCTTGTGATTAAAATGGTTGTGTGAGATTTAACAACTCTATTCAATTTTGAACTAACGATTTCTGCTAAATCGCTATCCCCAACTCTTTAAAAATGGGGTCCAATGAATTATTGAAGAGATGTCACTAAATTACACCAAAAGAAACATTGCGCCACTGCTTTTTTTTTTAATTAGTATCCATTCAATAACAATTCTTTTAAATTAGTATCCATTCAATACCAACATTGCGCCGCTGCTTTTTAATTAGTAAACACATAGCCACCTGTCCCTGTGATTAAAATGGTTGTGTGACCCTTGATCAAATAATTTAACAACTCTATTCAATTTTGAACTAACGATTTCTGCTAAATCGCTATCCCCAACTCTTTAAAAATGAGGTCCAATGAATTATTGAAGAGATATCACTAAATTACACCAAAATAATATTGTGGCGTTGCTTTTTTTGTTTGTTTGTTTGTTAATTAGTATCCATTCAATATGAACATAGCTGCTCAATGTCAAAAGCCATTTGTGGCTTTTACTTTCTTTTGTTTATCATTTCTTGTATTTCAATCATTAAACAAGGAAGTGTATGGCCAAGCTGCATGGCCATAACCACTTTTCTTGCTCATTATTGACATACATAGAACCACCAATCATACGACATGGAACCCTGGGTGTAGCTTTTAAAGGTACAAAGCAGCATGTGGCCTCATAAATGAAAACTTTATATTTGGAAGGTAATAAAAACATACAACATTCAATTATGCTATGTTTAAATTTGCAGTCGGTAAAATTATGGATTCATAGCATTAATGTACTGCTATTAATGTTTAAATTATCAATGATTCATTTTGGCTTTCTAATTTATTATTCCTTTTCACTCTTTTTTTAATTTTGTCAAATTGGTAGAAAGTAATGTACGAATATGATGGGTATTATCTCATTATGGACTTTCAAGAAATTCCAATGATTGAAACAAATAGAACAACTGCCAAATACAATACAAGAAAGAAATCAAAGCCCAACTACTAAGTACCACTAAAGAAAGAATTCCCATTATGGGAAAGCAATTATCATACCATGTTTCGTTGGTATTATTATTCCTCTTTTAACTCATTCCCTTTATATTTTGTGCTTTGCTTTCTAAAGAAATGTTGTTTGTTTTTTGATATACGGGCTATTTCCATCCTTGGTTTTAGCTAGCACTTTCTGTTTTGCCTTCAAATTCTTTTCGTCAAGGGAACCTGCAAAAATATAAAATATCTATGAAACGTGAAAAAAGTTCACTAAAGACGAAAAAGCTAAAAAATGAAAACAACTAAATAATCTAAAATAAAATTAGCCCAAACATGGCCTAAGTGATTTCTGTCAAAACTATTGAAAAACGACATAGTATGAGCTGGGGTGGTTTAGAAGCTCCATTTTACTCAATTTGTCCTTTAAATTCAGCACCGTTTCACATAATTTTTGTTACTCTTCAATTTTTGCTCCATATGCCCTAACTATCGAGATTAGGGCTTTCAAAGGGACCCTAGTTCGTGGTAACATTGTTTTCCTGATTGTTTTGGCAGCAGTCAGTTATTGCCATTAAGCTAAATAGACAAAGGTTTAGTGTTTAAAAAGTTAGTGTTACGGTTTGTTACAGTTCAAGTTGTTCCTGTTTAAAAAGTTTAGTGTTTAATTCGTTAAAATTGAAAACCTAGCAATTTTGTTGAAGATGGAAAATTGTCACAGATTTTGTACAGAATTTATATTCATACAAATTTTCCTACCCAACCACAACCACAACCTCGACCACCCCACCGAAAACCACGGTCTCAAAAGGAAGCTAGGGAGGGAAGCATCATGCCATTTTGCCCTTGTTTCAACGAAAAATTTAGATACCGTCCAACCACAGACCAATTAAGGACATGTTTTTTCATTAGGAACCAAAATTAGATTCGCGAATACATTGGAGCCAAAATATTTAAAAAACCCACACATTTTTCAATTGGTGTGTACGTACACGGGCATGCATATCCAAAAAAAATTTTACAGTTATGTTGTCTCCTGTAGTCCATTTCCCCCAACCCCCCTCTCTCCATTTCCTCTTTTCTTCCTTGTCTATAAAAAAGTTTGAAATCTTCAATCAAAATGTCATTACAATACCTCATGAGAAAACCACTTTCGATTACGAGGTCACTGTCTCTATTCTGGGCTTGTTTTGTTACTCTCTTAGATCTCTATCCCTCTCATGAGGATAAGAAACGTCTATATGGTTGGTAGTCTTTGGAGTTGGTTTATTTGTCCTCCTCAGAGTGTTTGTTCTTGTTCTGGCCTGAAAAAATTGACAACCATATCGGAGGGGTCTCAACCTTTATGAAAATAAAATCGTCAGGTGTTATTTTGATATGTATGGGTCTTATTTGTTACATTGAGGAGAGATCTGTAGGCGGGATCGTATTCTTCATCGGGGTTTTCTTTTCTTCTCTCGGAGTTCTACCACTATTTCGTACCAATTTTGGGCTCACATATTTCTTTATAGGAGGGGCAATAAAAACTATTGTTGTGAAATTCAGCCTAGGTCTTTGGACTTGGGTAGTCTTTGCTGTATCGGAATAATTCACTTTTGAACCGGGATTGAAAAAAGAATCGCAATTTCCACCGCCACCAAAGGGATGAGGAGGCTCCGACGAACATTGATGTAAAACTTAGAATCCAAGCAACTCAAATCGTGGTCGAAAAACTCGTCTACCAAGTCTGCGGTAAGAGTGAGCAGGTAATGGAGGGTGTGAATCAGCAGTGTGATACAATTACGAAGAATCTACCGGTTATACCTCAACCCACCCATGGAGGAGGAGGGTGGTTGATCAGGAATCACAACTTTAGTTTTGCTTTAATAGAAGTATTGTGTTGACAAATATCTTTTTATCTTTTCGTCTGTATTTACTTAGTGCCTTGACTATTTGAAATAAAATTTTTACGATTATAAACGAACACCTCGTCGTCTCCAGTTGTCCATTTCCCTCCACCCCTCTCTTTTCCTCCCTATTCTCTCCATTTCCTTTCTCTTCCTTTGTCTCTAAAAAATAGTAGAAATCTCCAATCAAAATGTCATTTCATTATTCCACGAGGACACCGCTTCTGAGTACGGGGGTTGTGGTCTCTTTTTTTTTGGGCTTGTTTGTTGCTCTCGTTGGTCTCTATACCTCTCATGAGGGTAAGAAACATCTTTATGGTTGACAGTTTTTTGGAGTTAGTTTATTTGTCCTCGTAGTTTTTGCCCTTGCTATGGCCCCAAAAAATCAACAACCATATCGAAGATGGATTGCAGGGGTCCCGACCTGGATAAAAGTTGTCAGAGCTGGTGTTATCTTGATATGTGTGAGTTTAGTTTGTTACATTAGGGAGGGATTCATTAGTGGGATCGTATTCTTCATCACGGCTGCCTTTTCTTCTCTCGAACTTCTTCCAATTCTCCGGACCAATTTGGGTTTGTGGATTACTTTATAAGAGGGGTAATAAAATTCAGCCTAAGTCTTTGGACTTGGGTAGTCGTAGTATGCTGTATTGGAATAATTCACTTACGAAACGAGATTGAACAAAGAGTCGCAGTCTTCGGTGCCACTAGAGAGATGAGGAGGGTACGGCAAATATTGATGTCGAGCTTGGAATTCAAGCAACTCAGATTGGGTACGGTCAACTCTCCAACCTAGGTCTACTGTCAGAGGTTTGAGACAGTTGCGCAAAACCTATTGAGTAGCTTGTGTTCCAAGCTCCAAATCAATGTTCGTCGGAGCCTCCTCATCTCTTTGGTGGCGGCGGGGATTGCGGCTCATTGTTCAATCTCGTTTTGCAAGTGAACTATTCCGATACAGCAGACTTCTACTACCCAATGACTTGGGCTAAATTTCATGACAGTAATGTTTATTGCCCCTCCTATAAAGAAATTCACGAGCCCAAAATCGTTTCGGAGTATTGGAAGAAGTTCAAGAGAAAAGAAGGAAGCCGCGATGAAGAATATGATCCCTCCCTATGTAACAAACTAGACTCACACATATCAAGATAACACTAGCTCTGACGACTTTTATCCAGGCCGGGACCCCTGCAATCCATCTTCGATATGGTTGTCGGTTATTTTTTTCCATAAAAAGACCAAACACTACGAGAAGGACAAATAAACCAACTCCAAAAGATTGCCAACTATAGAGATGTTTCTTACCCTCACGAGAGCAATGTAAACATTCTAAAGTAACAAACAAACCCAGAACAGAGATCGGAACCCCGTAGTAGGAAGTGGTCTCCTCATGGAGATGTAATGGCATTTTGTTTGGAGATTTTTGCCATTTTTTAGAAATGGAGGGAAAAGGGTTGAGGAAAATGTACTACTGGAGACGACGAGGTGTTCGTTTATAACTGTAAAAATCTTGTTTAAATACATGAGAAGAAAAGATATTTGTCAATACAATACTTCTATGAAAGCAAAACTAAAGTTGTGATTACTTATTAACCACCACCTACTCGGTAGGTTCTGCGCAATTGTCTCAAACCTTTGATTCACACCCTACATGAGTTGCTAACTCTAACCGTAGACTTGGTAAAAGAGTTGCCGATCTGAGTTGCTTGGATTCCAAGCTCCCATCAATGTTTGTTGAAGCCTCATCTCTCTGGTGGCAGTAGGGATTGTTGCTCTTTGTTCAATCTTGTTTCGTAAGTGAACTATTTCGTTACGACTACCAAAGACCTAGGCTAAATTTCACGACAATCCTGTTTGTTGCCCTTCCTATAAAGAAATCCACGAGTCCGAAATCGGTCCAGGGTTGTGGAAAAAGTCCGAGAGAAGAAAGGGCAGCTGCGATGAAGAATACGATCCCGTCTATGGATCCCTAACTCCCACATATCACGATAACACTAGCTCCGACGGTTTTCATCCAAGCTGGGACCCCTGCAATCAATATATGATATGGTTGTTGAATTTTTCTGGCCATAACAAGAGTAAACACTGCGAGAAAGACAAATAAACTAACTCCAAAAGACTGCCAGCTATAGAAATGTTTCTTACTCTCATGAAAGCGATAGAGACCTTCGAGAGTAACAAAGAAGCCCAGAATGGGTTGTCGTTTCTATTCTGGGCTTGTTTGTTGCTCTCGTAGGTCTCTATCGCTCTCATGAGAGTAAAAAACATCTCTATGGGCGGTAGTCTTTTGGAGTTAATTTATTTGTCCTCGTAGTGTTTGCTCTTACTATGGCGCAGAAAAATTAACAACAGATATGGATTGCAGGAGTCCCGGTCTAGATGAAAACTATTTTAACTGGTGTTATTTTGATATGTGCGAGTCTAGTTTGTTACATTGGGGAGGGATTTGTAGGCAGGATTGTATTCTTCATCGCGATTGTCTTTTCTTCTCTCGGACTTCTTCCACTACTCCTGATCGATTATGGGCTCGTGGATTTCTTTATAGGATGGACAATACACACTACTGTCGTGAAATTCAGCCTAGGTCTTTGGACTTATGTAGTCGTACCTTGCTATATCGGAATAGTTCACTTGTGAAACGAGATTGAAAAAAGAGATGCAAACCCCTGCCGTCACCAGAGAGATGAGGAGGCTTCGGCGAATATTGATGCAGAGTTTGGAATCCAAGCAACTCATATGGTTTATGCAGCTACCTAACCAGGTCTACTGTTAGAGTGAGCAAGTCATGGAGGGAGTGAATCAAAGGTTTGAGACAGTTGGACAGAACCTACTAGGTATACCTCAACCACCCATGGAGGGTGAGGAGGAGCAGAATAGTATCCAACATTTCAGATTCACAAAACTGGTCCTGGTCTCCTAAATTTTGCTCCAAAGAGTAGTCAAAATAGTAAGTAAATACATCACGATAAGAAGAAAAAGATATTTATTAACACAATACTTCTATTAAAGCAAAAAGTTGTGATTCCTTATCAACCACCGTCCTCTCAAACCTCTGATTCACACCTTCCATGACTTAAGGCAGACCAGTGTCATTAAAGATGAGTGGCGCACCGAGGCGCGTACTTTATCGAAGAGAGGCGCACATTATCAGAAAAAATGTCAATAAAAATAGGGGAAAATTAAAAATAGAAGAAAAAATTAAAATTATAAAAAGAAGATAACGAAATCAATATATATTAAAACAAAAAAATAACTTTAGAATCTGCAAGAGGAGAAAGAGAGAGGAGCGATCGAGAGGCGAGCTTACCTTCGTTGGACGACGATGAGTAGACGATGATGACAGATCCGGATTCCAGTCAATCGACCAGTGAGTTTTGTTTTTATTTTTCTCTCCTTTTCCTAGTTGATTGAATCGCGTGCCTTATTAAAGTTGAGGCACACTGTGCGCGACTTCAGTCGCCTCGCACCTAAGTGCGCCTTTTACAACTCTGTCGTAGACCTGGTTTGGGAGCTGCACGAACCCGATCTGAGTTCCTTGGATTCCAAGCTCCACATCAATATTAGTCGAAGTCTCATTGCTTGGATTCCAGTGATTGCGGATCTTTGTTCAATCTCGTATCACAAATGATCTATTCCGATACAACAAGCTATGACTACCCAAGTCCAAAACCTATTCTAAATTTCATGACTGAAGTGTTTATTGCCCATTTTATAAAGAAATCCATGAGCCCAAAATTAGTTCGAAGTAGTGGAAGAAGTCCAAGAGAAGAAAAGGTAGCCGCGATGCAAAATAAAATCCCACCTATAGATCTCTCTCCAATGTAACAAACTAGATTCACACATATCAAGATAACACTAGTTCCAACGGTTTTTATCTAGGCC
>BRYE01000008.1:2057500-2062500 GCA_030159115.1 Actinidia arguta var. hypoleuca
TTTCAGATTCGTATAGATAAACCAAAAAATTACAAAATTTTTATAAATGCTTAGAAAACCAAAACGGCCAAAAAGTCTTTTTGAAAATTAGACCAAACCAATTCCTATTATTTTGCGTTTTCTTACTTTTATTGTGTGTAACAAAATAAATTTTAAAAATGGGCTTATTTGTTCTCTAGTGGAATGTTTACAAGCTGAAGGGAAAGATTGCCTAGTTTAGCTAAAGGAGAGCTTGAGCCATAACCATATTAGTATGAAAGAGCATTATTGGACAGGAGAGAGATGGTCAGCCAACAACATAACGAATGTTTCTCCATTTGGCATTAAACATCAGACTTCTCCAATGTGAGCCATATGACCGTCCTTAAAGAACAGACTTCGGAACAATAAATGTCACTTACCAAAATTCTCCCAGCTTAGGCTATAGGGTTTTTTTGGTCTCTTGTGAACTTGTCTTTGAATTAGATGTTTTTTTTTTAAACATTTTCGGACTCCTCTTGACAATATATGTTACTCTTAATTTTTTTGCTGTATCCATATTTTTTTAAAAATTGTCGCATCCCTATCTGTGTCGGCTTGCATGTCCATTTCCTTATCCCTGTTCGTACTTCTTGGATAACATGATTTTTGAAGTACTCATACCACATATGTTCAGTTTAGTCGGTAAGTGCTTTTGATAGAAGTCTTTTTGTATTGAGACATATAAACTCTTGTATAACATTATACAGTTTTGACCTCAAATTGAAACTAACGTAGCTATGGGCCCGCAGTTGTTTCCTTTTGTTACACTAGCAAGAGGTTATATAGGAGTGCCATGTTTAATTGTCAGTTGTTATTTGTACGGTGGTATGGTAAGATATGTTGCGTGGTGAAATTGGTACTTGGCCGTCTTCATGTAAAGGAATCCTCCTTGTTTGAATCTTGGTAGCAGGAATCGCCCAACCTAGTGCTGGTTCCGCGGTTCAGGGGAAGGTTCAAGTCAGAACTGTGCTCCTAAGGAGATAAGATCGCCGTTCCGAATGGGATGGGACCGGTCCATATATGAATCTCAAAAGAAAAACTAACAAGGCAAAAAAGCCAAATCGAAGCCATAAATCATGGTCTGTATCTTTGAGATCCTTACAGTGTTTGCCTTTCCTCCATTGAGGACCTAAATAACTCGTAACGACATTACTTCTTGCAATTGGGTCCCTAAATTAAACTTGAGCGATGATGTATGCTTCTTGCTATGCGTGCTGTCCTTCCGCCTCTAGTTATTGTTGTCGTGTGCGAAATCAAAGCCCTAGATTCACCATATCAGCCTCTTCCTCTGCATCATGATGGCTGATCGGCCCCCTCTCACATGTCCTGTTGTATGGGAAGAAGAGGTGTTTTGCATCTCCAATATAATTGATCCTTGTCTAGGGCATGCACAAGTTAGACACAATGCATCCTATGATGACGGGTCATGGATTATTATTAACTTTTATATTTAATTAATTTACTGATTAATCTCCAAATTAACACCTAGTAATATTGTTTTTCTATAGAATACATAAAAGTTCTCTTAGGCGCTCCCAACCTTTATCTTTTCTATGTGCCCTTGCTCCCCGCCCCTGCTTCCGCTTCGTGCAACTATGGTTTAAAATCTTCTTTTCAATCTCTGTTGAGAAAGGAAAAAAAATCAGTAGTGTAACTTCTTTGATGGCTATCATTATATTCTTTTATGAAATCAGCTCATCCATCATATTTTGTCACCTTGATAGCAGTCAGAATAATGCTGAAGGTGAAGACAAACTGAGTCAAATATCCAGAGGGTTTGGAACTGATAGAACCTACTCGTGATCTCTAAGCAAAGATGAGAGAAGGTTCTGACCTTTCCTTTGTTATTTAGTACTATCTTGAGTGCTGTTTCTTAAGTTGTGATCTCAATATTGTGGAAATGTTAGAATACTAACGGGGTCATGTCTTGGGCAGCTGAGAATGATACGTATGATGGAAAATGTGAGGTGTTATGGCCTATTTTCAAAATAGCTCATCCGAAGAGTTGCTACATTTTTAACCTTTATCATCGGAGGGGGGAAATATCCAAGGAATTGTACAAGTTCTGTTTGGACCAAGGGTATGCTGACCGTAATCTGATTGCAAAATGGAAGAAGGTTTGCCTCGTTCCTTTTTCTTTTGTGGTTTTCTGATAAAATGGTTTTTCAAACTTGGGATGATCCTTCTCTAGTACCATTTATTAATTTTGTGTAATTAACTTGGAAAATGTCTACAAGAATTTAAAAATGACGATGGGCAAAATCTCCTTTCCCGATGAAAACTTTGGTAAATTGTAACATATCCTGTTTTTTCAGATATAATTGAAATTGCAGTCAAAATGTTCTATACATTGTTTCTTGAAGAGGTAGAAGTTTGTCCAGTGTACTGTGACTATTTGACGTGTGCTTACTTGAAAAAGGTCAATTACGCAATTTGTGTAGGCGAAGAAATTGTCGCGTCTGGATTTTCCCTCTTAACACTAAACAAATTTTTGTGTTGTTTTCCTATAAGTTGTCTGTGATTTGCAACCTGGTTATGAATGCATGTGCTGCTTAAGATGCATACAACCCCGGGATCATAACTTCCTGACAACATGCAATTGCCGAGTCCCCAAGAATTTGGAGGAGAAGGTTATAAAGTGCATGCATTGTGGTTGCAGGGGTTGTTCAAGTGGCGATTGAACTTTCAGTCTTCTTCTACAGTGTAACATATATCTCCTCTCTGCTATGTTTCTGTTCGTGCTCGCATAATATTTCATCAGGCATTTATAGACCTTTGTTGTTATGTGATCCATTGGACTTACTTGGACAAGTTGGCTCTGTTTCATGTTTACCTTTGTGACTGGGCAGTGGCGCATTCAGGTTCTCTTCTTGATCCATACCCACCGGTGGCCCAACCCAAATGAAACCATCACTAATCGTAGGTCTGGTAGCAACGGCTAATGTTATTGCTAGCCATGATCCACCTAGCGTGCATAAATACTAGTACAGCATGGTCCACAAGATCATCAATCCCTGTCTACCCTTTAAGATGTTATGCCAATGCATTAGGTGGAAATTATTCAATAGTTCACGGAGAACCTCCGTTCCAGATGCACGTGTTTATAGACTGAGGTCGTGCAAAAAAAGATGACCTTGTTGTCACAGTTGTAGTATTACCCATCTTCTTATTGGGCATCAGATTTTGAACATCTAGCAGTTTGGCCTAGCTTTTTTTTTGTTTTTGAGATTTTTATATTAGTTGGTTTTCGGGGTTTTTTGGTGTTTAGTGAATTTTTTTACCGTTTGATAAAATTTTATATTTTTTCGGTTCTTCTTTGTAAAATAGAAACAAAAAATGTAAAAAGACAATTAAAATTCTTAAAAAAATTAGAAAAGAGAAAATTTAGCTAATTCTTTGGGTAAAAATATATTTTTGTCTTTAGTGATTTTTTTTAAAGTTTATATGTAAGTTTTTGCATTTTCAGACTCCTATTGTCAAAGGGAGGAAGAAAAGTATAAAATTTTAATCAAACGATTAAATTTTTTTTACTAAAGATGAAATAACTAAAAAGTTGAAACACTTGAAAAAATCTTATTAAAAAAAAAAAAACATAGGCTGAACTTGGTCTGAGATGATGTTTTTCTTCCTCTGGCCCTTGGCTATAATTTGCTAATATTTGTGCGTTTCCTCTGATTAGACTTCATTGTTCTGTCCACCTCTGTATCAAGTATTACCATGGACGTTGAATATAGGCAATTTTAAATCTTTTTTGGTTGGGGAAAGGTTAAGAAAATTATAGAAGTCTTTTTTAGTAAGCGATTTTTATGCAAATGTTAATCTCTATGCCTTCTATAAACTCGTCGGTGTCATAAATGTGCAGAAGTCGCTAAAATCTTATTATGTGTACAAGGTACTGGTATAATACGGATATATCAGTATGATATAACCTAAAACAAGTATGGTAGGGGTACGCGGTACATCCCCATAAAATATGTTTTTATAAATTTAGGAAAATTATTATATAAAAAAAATCTTAAGGTTTGACTGTGGAAACAAATTAAACTCTACAGTTTTAGAGTAATGAATCAAATTTTATAGTTTTAATCTGGTAACAATTTCAATCATCTCTTAGTCTCCACACTAAAGGTTAAGGAATCAATTGCATCTTGTCCTAAATGTATTGAAATTACGTTATATAAGATTCTCCCTTTTTATTACCTTAATTGAATCATTCTCATTTCAAAATGATATAAAATTGTAATACAAATTTAGTCTCTTTAGTATAATTATAACACTTATTTTTTTTAGTTTGTATTGTTAATTGATTCAATTAAGACTTTTAAAGGGGTAGTCTTACACAAAGTCATTTTCATTTGGCAAAAATCAATTGATTCTATTAGCCCTAGGTAAACGGAGAATAATGAATTATTTAAGTTATTACCAAATTAAAATTATATTGTTCGATTTATCACAATTGAAATTTTATAATTTAATTTGTTCTCATATCAAACCTTGGAGTCTTTTGTTATAATTTTTTCTATAAATTAGTATCAAATTATGTGCAACAATTAGAAAACTAAATATAAAAATTAATTAATGGCTTTGTTAATTAAGAAGCCAACATGCCAACCATAGTCCAATGAAAAAAGTTAGATGCAAACCAAAGGAGGATATAACAAAAATTAAGGAACGCAATTGGGTACCCATTTTGGTATATCTGGTACGTATACAAAAGAACCATGCAAGGACCGATATTTGGTAAGTACATGCTATGTAAGTTTCAATTAACAAGTTGATGGGAAGAAAAAGGCCAAAAATAGGTCCCAAACTTTCGTTTTTTTGGCTAGTTTTTTTTGAGTTGCTTTGTTTTTTTCGTTTTTGTGAACATTTCTCACCGTTTGATCTAAATTTTTATATTTTTCTAGCTGAAGAAACAAATTTGAAATTGTAAAAATTTTATTCATTTGAAAAGAAAAAAAAAAACACTGAATACATAA
>BRYE01000008.1:2067500-2077500 GCA_030159115.1 Actinidia arguta var. hypoleuca
CACCTTCAACTGTCCGACCATCATCCATAACATCCGTAGCATTATTGCTTGCAAACCACGTTCACCTACAACGTTGATACGTGCTAAAAGGTCAGCATTATGAAATTAATAACTTCAACATATTTCAAAATAATGAAATTAATAACTTTATATTTCAAGGATAGTAAATTACGCTGCACTCCTGTACTTTGCTCAAAATCTCACTTTGCACTTTTCATTTTCAACTATATGAGTAGAATATTTTACATTTTAGGTTAAATATCAATAGTGCCCTTCCATCCACTTTGTCATTAAATGAAGGGTCACATGACCTCTTTCCCATGAAACAAGATAACCTTTTTTCGTTAATTAGTTAAGTATCGGATGGACAAAAGATGCACATTGATAATTATTTGAGTGTGTAAAGTATGTTGAAAATATAAGGTGGGTTATGATACCGCTTTGTTGTGGCAATAGATTAACACACAAACAATAATGTAATTTGGGGGGTAAAATAAAAATCTTTCATTGAACTCATTCAGTCAACCTCTTGCTCCAAATGGGTCGACCACATGACTATTTATAGGACTCAAGTAAGTAACTCACATTTATACATTAACACTCGCTTTCTCCACTATACATTCATGTTCATCATCACTAACATTATGCCCATTATCATTCACTTCTCCATTACTCAGGTATTTAATTAACAGTTTAACACACCACCAGCACCACTATTTTCTAATTAACTACCCACTAACAGATCCACTTCTACTACTCCATGAACTAGTTATTGTAAAACGCAACTACTAAAAATTACTAATAACAAAAAGAAAGTTTGTTTTTCCAATAATGTGTTGACCAACAAAATCGAAAGTAAAAAGTGCTAAACGAGATTTTAGCAAATAGTGCAAGCATTCAATGTGTAATTTTTTCTTATTTAGGATGTCGTCTTGGAAGTGAAAACCCTTGCAATATTGCCACATGGCTAGAGGCTACTGGCCTGTTGTCAATATTATTGTCCTTTTCGAAAATGAATTACCATTGCAATGTTGCGACATGGCTAGAGGTTACTGGCCTGTTGTCAAAGTTTTCAACTGCCTAATATAAGGCAGACACGTGTACTTGCTATCATTTACTGTGTTTCCATAAACAAAAAAATTAGTTGGCATTAATTGGGTTCGCTAAGTAGTAGTTTCAGTTTGTTGTGTTTCCTTTTCTTGCCCAAGTAGAGGATCGACTTGTCGCTTTTATATATATCGATCAAGTGTTTGATGAATAAGACCAAACTTCAAAATTCTCTAAAAATCTGAAGATGTATGATTTTATAAACGTGAGTGGGGTTCAACCGCCCTTACTCGACGCTACATGACTCCACACATGGATGAAACTCAATTATTTATAGAAAAATGCTCTATACCCAAAAATTAAATCTCAAAAAATAGTTAAAAAAACTTAAATGTACTGATGAGATTTATAATGATATGTCTCACAATTTACTAAGATTCAATATATATTTTCAATTTATTTTCTTAACAACTTTAAGTTGTTCTTGGTTTGTAGCATTTTTCTTATGGGTAAAATACATTGACCACCCTTGAGGTTTCATGTTAATACACAAAGTACTCATGATATTTGAGAAATTACAATAACCTCCCCTGAGATTTGCATTTAATATAGATGCCTTCTTGACGTTTGAAAAATTACACTGACCACCCTTGAGGTTCTGAGTTGATACACAAAGCATCCTTGGGGTGGTTAGTGTATTTTAAGAAAAATCTGTTACAAGTTTCAAACCTCATGGATTATTGTAATTTATCAAACGTCAAGGGTGCTTTGTGTATTAAAAGCAAAGATCATTGTATTTCACCTTTTTCTTATTTGTAAGACTGACAGTTGCAGTGCTACCTTGATGTATCTGCATAAGAAATGAAAATAAGAGAACAAGTCCAAGCACTCCATCATTCTTGAGAGATCCATCCCTTAGAAAATCTAATTCTTGACCTCCATTAATGTTTCAAGAAATGGACAGGCAACCAGGCAAGTGCACTGTGTCTAGTTTAAGAGAAAATGTAATGTTTTTCACTCCCCAACCGTTTTTGATTTAATGCATGAGTTGACTTGTAACGAGGAGCTAGCTTTAAAGATAAATGTGTAAGAAATCTCTATGAAGAGATTTGATGCGGACGACCGAAAATATTTTATATTATTAATTATATTAACTATTTATGTTTATTTTGTTGAATCAAGTCTCGATTTCGATGATAACAAAACTATTTATTTGTGTTTAATTTGTTTATTAAGTGTGCAGCAAAGAATCATAGCAACCTACAATTCAACTGATCAAAGAAAACTTCTTAAACACTTTCTAACAGAAAGTGTCGACACCTTATTCTAAAGTGTCGACACATTGAGCCCAAAAACTAAAATGATCAAATCGGTGAAAGACTTGAAAAACTAATCAATCTTGAATGAATAAAAGTTAACAAAGATCATACAAATACATGAAAACATATCAGGAAGAAATAAAGGCGACTCAACGCCTTGATTATTAAAAAGAAGATGGAACACATTCTGGAAGAATGTGTCGACACCCAGTACACAAGTGTCGACACCAAAAGTCAGTAACCAAAAAACAGAATCTGAGGAAAGAAGTGTCGACACCATGTATCGACACCAAATGTCAGTAGCTACTCACTGAAGGCTGTTTGAAGACAAAGTGTCGACACCTGTATCGACACCAAATGTCAATAGACTTTTTGAAGATAAAGTGTCGACACCATGTATCGACACCAAAAGTCAGTAGCTACCAACTGAAGGTTTTTTAAGACTAAGTCTCGATACCAGTATCGACACCAAACGTCAGTGTTCAATTTCAGAAGTTTTTGAAAGAAAGTGTCGATACCATCATCAGCACCAAATGTCAGTAGCTAAAAACAGAACCCTAAAGAAGAGAAGTATCGACACATACATCAGCACCCAATGACAGTGCATAAATTCTAAGAAACTGAAAACAAGTAGTGTCGACACCTACATCAGCACCAAAAGTCAATAGCCAAAGAAAGATTTTTTGACGTGAAGTGTCGACACCAAGATCAGCACCTGGAGACAGTTTTAAGGCAAGAACAGAAGACTTGAAGTGTCGACACCATGAATCAATGTGTCGACACCACGAAGAAGTGTCAACACCCAACGGGAAGATTTTCAAAAGCAGAGATATCTGGTACAACATTAATGGCCTCCCAACTACCACCAACGGTACACTCTTCACTCAAGCCATTAAATACAAGTCTCCAAGATCATTTAACACACAAGGAAAATTATCCTAAGCATATTGATTCATCCAACAATCTTCATAGTCAAGAATTCTTGAATATTCTTATTGTCCCTTTGTGTGAGTATTTATTGTGCTATTTCATTCTTATCTATTCCATTTGAGAGAGTCATTGTTCATCTTAAAACACCTCCATATTTTCATCTGTGTAAGTTTGAGTGTGACTTGATCAAAAACACTTGGTGAGAGTTTTTGAGTGTTTCTCTTGTTGAAAGTCAAACACTTAAAAGTTTGAGTGTTTCATCTTGTAAGTAAAACACTAGGAAGTTTAAGTGGAATTTGGACAAAACCACTTGGTGTAAAAGTGAGTTGGGCACTTGAACAACCAACCCCCACATTGTATTTGCGGATTACAAATAGTGAAAGAAGATCTTGCGGAGGTCTTGGGAGGACGTAGATCACGAGTTGTGATCGAACCTCGATAAATCTGGTGTACTCTCTCCTATTATTACTATTGCCTCTTTATTGCGTTTCTTGCATTAAACTTATTATAGCATTTTACATTCATTGTTATTAGAATTAAAGCAATTAATTTTAAATCACCCATTAAGTTTGAAAAATCCAATTCACCCCCCTCTTGGGTTGCCTATTGGGTCAACATATTTTATATTTAAGTTTGAGTGATAAATAAAAGAAAATCCAGCGTAAGGAGTCTTTTTGCGAAAGTGTGTATTCTTGGTGAAGAGAGACCCATTAGGAATGGTCGCATTTTTTATTTTTTGGTAAAAAGAAGACGTTGCCTATAAAATATAAGGGGTCCCTAACCTAGTCTTAACCGAAAAGCTTGTGTTCCACGAACGGTTTTATACAAAAACAAAGGACATAGATTAGAAGATCTCTATGCTACTATAGATTTTTCTTCTAATCGCTCGAGCAATCATGATTGAAAGATATGATCTAGTTTCACTGCATACTTTGGTACGTATAACTTCTTTCAATTGATATCAGAGAACCGTTCATGTTTAGTTGTTCGGTATTTTACAATTTACGCACGCATATACGGTTAAGGGTGATAAACGAATCAAACAGTAGACTGTTTAAACTTGGTTTGAAAACTTAACGAGATTTAAAATAAGTTTGAGTTTGGCTTGATCATTAAGCGAACCGAGTTTTAATCAAGCCGATCTCCTATAGTTGGCTTGAATTTTTTACATATTATAAATTTATTGAGTTAAATAGTAGTTTGTTTAAACTTTATTTGAAAGTTTAACAAGCATAAAAAAATATATTTTGTTTAAGTAACAAACCAACTTAAAATAAATTTTCAACAAGCCGAACACGAATCAAATTTAAGTATATTGATTCGTTTATCACCTCTTAGTCCTATATACGGTTTCATATTTGCACTACCGCGACCAACTGAATTTATGTGTTGACTCATTTGATTCGTGTGTATGTTTCATTTGGTAGACAGCATACTGACAGTAAGTTTAATGGTAGTGACCAATGTATTTATTGCACGCAATGATGCTGATACCAACAATCTGGGCATGGCTTTCTATGCTTTATTAGTAGAGCAATATGTAGTGAAAGTAGCCCGGGTATATGACGCAGTGGCAAAGGGCAGACACTCGATATGCGAGTTATCTCTCAAAAGTCTTGTGTTCGATTCTTGACTACTGCGTCGCATATTCGCAATTTATCTCTCACTGGTGTGGGCCACAAATTAGTCTGAGTGGTAGAGCTTAGGATACTGTGGTTAATCCAAAAAATATGTAGTGAAAGCAGTTCATATGTTAAGTGAATTGTTAAAGTTAAATGTTAACGATTAGAGATATATTCTTACATATTTTGACTCTAATGAAAATGTGAAAAGAGAAGTTAAAATTGTTAGATATTAGACTGTTGGTTAATGGAGGCCTAAACTTAGCAAGGAAAAGAGAGAGGGAGAAGAAAAACAAAGTATGAAGTAAGAGAGAGAGAGAGAGAGAGAGAGTGGGGCGGAGACTCGGATAGCGAATGATTAGAAGGAAAAATGATTGGATGTGCCTAATGTATTGTTTGATAATTTAGTTAATTGGTATTTAGATAGTGTAACGAAGAATTCAAGTGTTCACCTGCTAACCAATTATTTAAGAAACTAAATTGAGTTTTACTTTTATGTTATGTGAATATCTTTTAACTCGTGAAATCTTAGCATTTGGAATGCGATACAAGTAAAGATGGCAACGCAGACAAGTTTTACAAAAATTGCACTCAAAAACCGCATATTATTAAAAAAAACATCTCGAACCCCCAATTCACGCGGATTTATTTCATAGCTCCCGCACCTGACCTTCACGAGTTTTTGAATTACCAACTCTACACTTTTTTATTAATATTTTTTTTTATTACATGTCATACTCGCATCCAACAAGCAAAAAATCAGATAACAAGTATCCTCACATCGTCAATTCAGCCAGGTGCACGAGGTTCTGGTTAAATTGTCCTCCTCCCTAAATAAGTTTTATGAATTTTCTTTATTCCACATAAAAAACACAGCCCAGAAAACTCTCCCTCCCTCTATATACGAGCTACAAATATTTAAGCATAGGATTTTTATCACTTTTATTCTTTAAATTATTCGAATTTTCTCCATTTCATCCCTAAATTATCGATTATGTCTACTTCGTTCTTGAATTATCTAATTTAGGTTTTGGGTAGTCATTTGTTAATTAAAAGTGCTATCTTTTTAAGTTTACCTAATTAAAATAAAGATCTTGAAGTTTTTTTTTTCTTAATAACAAGTCAATAAATCTAACTTACTTCAGTAATAACAAATGTTTTCTTTAAACAATAATATTTGATATTCAATATAATGTCTAAACACTAGTTCTTCCAAGCCTAAATTTTTGATTTAATCTATATTAGACATAAATTCAGCTCAATAAAATTCTTTAATCTTTTTATTTCTGATTTATTTAATTTTAGTTAGAGTACCGGGCTGTGAGACTTAGTGACACAAAAATATTACTAACCTGCGCGTTTTAAAAACTTAAAGAAGTTCTTTAGAATTTAAAAGGGTTTTTTTTTATGCTTTTTGGGATATTTTAGGTTTATGTTCATAATATTATAATTACATTAAGAGGTAGATTGATTTCAAATTGAATAGTTAAAGCACTGAGTGAACCGAAATAATAATTTTAAGACTAAACGGATAAAATGTGTATAATTTAGAAAATACTTTCGTATTTAACCCTTAAGCATATCTATATACTCCATTTATAGTAGGCCACATCTCTCTGTCGGGACCCAAAATGGTTCCATTTCCAAGCAATTACTTCTTGTGGTCCCTCCCCAAAGCCTGGCTAGCTTCAGCTTTCCTCAAATTAATTACCCCATTTATAGAGCCCCACCAGATCTTGATATGACTCACTACTTGAGAGCATCTAGGGCTCGTTACTTGTTAAATTTGAATTAAATTTCATTTTTTATTTTTATTTTTTTGATAATTACTTTATCAATCTCTCTATTAAAAAATTTTAATAAATACCAAATAAATATATTTTTAATAATTTTTATTAAAATCTATAATAAAATTAAATTTGTGAGTTATTTTATTATCTTGATGTGGACAAAGAGCCAACCTTGAAGTCATTGAGGAATTCATTTGGATGAGAATTTTTTATGTGGACAAAGAGCCAGCCTTGAAGTCATTGAGACATTCATTTGGATGAGATTTTTTTTCCCCCTTACTTAGTATAACGGTTGTAGCTAAGTGGAACCCTATTTTTTATCGAAAAATCGAGAGCAAAGCGGCCACTTCCTTGACTTCTCCCAAGGGTCAGCCATGTAAACAATTTTTTTAGATTTTACGATTTTTTTATGAATCGTTATGGTTCTTTTATGAATTCCTATGGTTATAATTATAAAAATAATTGAATCACTTCAAAGCATAATTACAGTAAAGTCCACCAATTAAAATTTACTTTTATAAATTTTATTAGTTTATAATGGTTCAATATTAAATCATCTATATTTTTTTTTTCTATTTTTTTTTTCTTATTTAATCTTTAATTCAAACACAATGGTCAAAGTGTAAGCGTATAATACTTTAATGTATCAAATTAGAAAAAATTCATGTAATATTCTTTTGGAGTTTTCTGCCATAGGTTCATAGAAGCCCTTTGCCCTTTTTCAAAAATGAAGGACAGATTTTTTATTTTTGTTAAGTTGCTAAGGAAGAAAAGTGGGCAGTAGTTAATGGGCAAAAAATATATTGATTATTTTAAAAAGTATATATAATATATATATATGCAAGTTATTTGAAATGTGTGAATACTGTATCAATACTCATTGAATGTGTGTATTATTTATTGCTCAATAGACGGTGATTACCAAAACTATTTTGGTAAGGTTATATGCACATATTGTAAACCGTAAATGAGCACAACATAAGTTGATATATTATTTAGGGTAATTTTTATTTCACGCCGTCTAACTTTCATTTATATTTTTTTTTATTTTTTAATTTTTAATTTAAACATATTAAACTCTGAAGTTTGAAAATAGTTACAATGTGAACCTTCCATTAATTCCTATGGTTAGGTTTTCTGGACGAATGAAAGGTTTATGTTGCAGCCGTTTCCAAACATGAGGATTTAATATGTTTAAATTGAAAGATAAGGGACGAAAGTGAAATCCGGAAGTTAAAAGGTGTAAAATGAAAATTTTACTATTATTTAATTTTGTAGGTCACTTATAAATGAGCACACTGCCCAACGTCATTTGATAGATTATTTAATTGTGAAAATTTCCCTGACACCCCCCTGCATTAATCAAAAACCATATTGTACCCCTTTAATCTTTGAAATCATACTAACACCCACTATCAACTAACAACATTAGACTCAAGGGCAGAGTAACTAAAATACCCTTGATTAATTGTCAATTTTTCAAGAGAAAGGGTGAGGAAAAAACATAAATGGAGCCAAGCTACAAAATTGCACCTCCGTTTCCCACCTTCCAAAACACCTTTTACATTGGAGTGGTAGAGCTTATGGTGGTAATGATTTTCAATGGAGATGAAAATGAAATTCAAGTAAAATGGTAGTGACTGTGATTTTTCTTATTTATAAAGATACACAGGGGTAAGTTAGGGGTAAAATTATAATTTAATTGGATTATTTGCTTCAAATTGAAAATTAGACTAAATTGTTACATAAAATCCTAAAGCAAAAGAGTGTCGTATGATTTCAGTAAGGCTGTAAAAAAAATCTACGAATCGCGAAATCTAACCGAACCGATTCGTAGATTTTTATTGGGTCCGTGGATTAATGGTCCGAACACGGATTGAAAAATTAAAAAACCGTAATTCGCGGTTCGGTCCATGATTTTTCATAAACGAACAGTGGATTAACCGAACTGGACCGTAAGATTTAATATATATATATATATATATATATATATATATATATATATATATATATATATATATATATTAGGATAAGAATTTAGAATTATAATTGTTAACATATTATTGTTACTTTTCAACCCTAAATCTACATTGCGGGGCCTTCCTCTCTTTGTGGTTGGTTCAACCAAGGTATTTCTTTCATTCTCTCTCTCTCTGATTCTCTCGGATCATGCAAATCTCAGAGTAGAACCACTCGTAACTCGTTCGATCTTCTCTAGGCAAATCAAAATTTTATTTTGTAAAATCTTGCAGAACCTCTTGTAAAAGCTCAATTCTGTTTAGATTTTTATGTCTACAAATACAAAGATCAAATCACTTTTTGATATTAACATTAGCTATGTAATTAGGAGAATAACTAAGAAAGAAAAATATAATCACTACTTATTTATCAATCTGTGCTTTACTGCTACTTTTTTTTTTATCGGTTACTGCTGCTTGTTATGGTGCTACCATAGAATCTTTTTTTAACTTCGTGAAATGTAACAATCCGTGGATTAACCGTGATCCGAACCGTGAATTTTTTGATTTTTTTGAAATCGAACCGTAGATTTTTGGTCTGCACACACCGTAGATTTTTGGTTCGGTCCTTGGATTCACATAATCCGGACCGTTGACACCTCTAGATTTCAGAAAGTGTAAGGAGTGGAAATATAATCTCAACAAAATTCAGGGGGTAACAGTGAAATTTACCCTAGCTATTTTTTCACGTAACAAAGGGTATTGACACTTCAAACCAACGCATGCAAACCACCAAATCCAATACTTGATAAACAGAGTTGATACTTTAAATTGAATTTTTTTCACCGTAAAATTTGAATTTTTATTAAAACGTCCATAATATAGTTTAGTGGAGAAATCTATGTATGTATCTATTATACATACAAGTTATATATTTTTATGATATAAATTATAATTTATTGTAGTTAAGTACAAAAATATGATGTTAATTACTAATTATTGTGACAAATTATGACAATGTATGGTGTTAGATATAAATTATTATAGTTAGTAACGAATTATTGTTGCTAGTTACAAAAGTATTTGTTGTTAATTTTGAATTATTGTGCTTAATTATGAAAGTATATGGTATTTGTTACGAATTTTTATTATTAAGTACCATAAAAATTTATAACTTATATTCATGGTATGTATAGGCTTGTCCATAATTTATATTCCAACATTATCAATTTCTCCTCTCTCCCTTTCTCTCTCTCTCTCAACTACCTAAATTCTATATCACTGTTCAAATCTCAATGATTCCAAAAACTCAGTTTGTCTCGAGGAGGAACAGA
>BRYE01000008.1:2080000-2082500 GCA_030159115.1 Actinidia arguta var. hypoleuca
AAATCACATGAGAGACGATTGTATTTTTCAGAAACTTTATGAGATGTCAATGAAATTCATCTAAAAAATATATTACTAGGTAATTTATAATAGTGATAGTCTTTATATTTCGCTATATATAAGTTGTATGACATAATTAATAGTTTATAAGAAAAAATAAGAATATTTTTGTAATAAATAATAAATTTTTATTTGTAATCTTATTTAAAAGTATGAATTCATAATTTATTCAACTCATTAAGGCTCACAAACAATATCGAACTTGGCTTGCTAAATTTTTACCAAGCTTGTAGCCAGGGGTGTAAAAAACCCGAGGCCTGAAGCCCTCCCGCAGCCCAACCAAGCCAGATAGCCAGCCAGCCCACCCACCCACCCACCCACCCAAAAATTGGTTTAGACTTGAGCCCGAGTCCAAGCCCGTCCAATTATTATGGGTTGGGCTTGGGGGAATTGCCATCCCTAAGTCCACCAAATAAATACTTTGCCAGATCCCTAAACACCCACCCACAAGAAAAGACCCTACCCCACAAAAAGAAAGCATTAAGTTAGCAACACAGCGTCGGTCACATACACAATTTCACTACGGCATAGATCACAATTACACGCCCTCACCCTTATACTATTAGGCAATTTCCTAAGCCCCTAAACCCTCCAGACACTACAATTGCACCTCTTAATATCATACACCATTGTTCAAAAAATTAAAAATGGGCCGAACCCCGCCTACCTGCTCACCAACCCTGAGATCAAGCCCAAAGCCTGAACTCGAGCCCGAGCCCAAGCCCAAAACAAGCCTAAGCCTTAGGATTGGGGCTGGGCTTTGGCCTTGGAATTTTTGAATTTAGGCAGCCTGGACCCGCCCAAATTTTGACGGGAGCCTAATGGACTTTGAACGAACCTGACCAAATCCAATGTCTTTGGAACCGGGCCAGCGTTTTTTACATGCCCACTTGTAGCTAGTTATTGTCAAGACGCTCAACATCAATTAGAAAGGGACACTTGATAAAATTCTTGCTTGTGGTTTGGCTCATATAATTATGGGGTTTATTTGTCTCCTAGCGAAAATCTAAGGTACATAGATAATGACATAAAAATAAAGAAAAGTATATAGAATTTGTGTTAAGATGACAGTTAATTGTATGTGAATGATTCTATATAAAAGTTCTATACACGTAGCATTTTCCCATCTTGTGCATTGTAAAAAAGTTATAAATAATTATACAATATGTTACGTTACAATCAATCATGGTGTATGCTATAAATTTTTTTATACAAAAAACAATATAAAATTAAAATCAAAAAATATATTTATTAAATTAAAAAAGAACAGATTATAGAACAGAAACTAAATTACAATCAGAAATTGTAATTTGAATAAAAAATCAGTATAAAGAAATTGAAATGAGAATCTTATATGCGAATTGTGTCTCGTGATCACCTCACTAGTCACTTGTGTGTTAAGTGGAATGAGTTTTGCTTGTCAAGATAAAATGATGAACTTCGGTTAGTGATAGCACTGCATTGATCGGACCAGAAAATTATAACAGCGACTGACCTCTTTCACTCGAGACTTACTAAAAATAGAGAAACTAAGACTCTTGATTTTTCTGTCTCTGTGCGTGTTCACAAAACATATATATCGTAAAATAGTCTATTATAGTGAATATTTTCTATGCATAGTGATTTTTATTATAAGTTTTTATTTTTTAATTTAATAAATTTATTATAAAAATAAAGACAATTTTAAGAAAAAAAAATGATAGCTCACAGAGCAATCTGTATTTGTCAAAAACTTTTAAAGGAGATCAGTGAAATTTACCCAAAAAAATAGGGCTAGAGTGCAACTTTTTGGGTCCAAATACCTTAAAAAACGTTTATTCCCTAAAAGGCACTGTATTAGAGACAACCTTCAAAACCCTAATTTTATACTCACCGGAACCGCCACTAACCAAAATTTCCTCCCCTGTCAGCAGCCCACCCCACCCTCACCCTCACCCTCACCCTCACCCCTACCCTATACCGAAACCACCACACACCAACAGCCACCATCTCCTCCACTGCTGGTAGTCCAATCCAGAAATCATGGCGTTAACGGCTGATTTCACCATCTCAGTACGTCCATGGATCCCTCAAATCTAGATTCGACATAACGAGGCCATAATCGATAGCCCGAGGTTCAGAGACGAACTCTATTCACCCACCCAAACAAGTCCCAACGAATATGGAAACTTCGGCACTTATCGATCGAACTTTGTCCGCCGTTTTGGTCTCTAATCGGTTTGGCCTTCCAAAAAACAAATTCGGCGCTCTTGAGATGAACGATAAGGGCCTTTTCAATATGCTGAGGTCGGACGTTGGCAGTATGTCCGTTGCTCTGGATTTGAACAGAGTCTCTCTCTCTCTCTGTGTTTGCAGAGGCACCCGAGTTGGGTGGTCGTGTTGATGATGGGGGAGCCGCGGTGGTTCTGGTGGTGGCAGGGTGGCCGGCGAAGTGGAGAGT
>BRYE01000008.1:2155000-2160000 GCA_030159115.1 Actinidia arguta var. hypoleuca
ACGAAACGGAACGAGACAAAATAATCAGGTCAAATTGACATCCCTAGTTTGCAGCAAGTGAGGCTAGTGTTGGCTTTGTCCACATGCTTCACTTTTATTGGGGCTTGCGTGGCCTACTTTGAAGTTTGATTATACACTCAAAGATAGAATCTGTAGCTAATTCAACCTTACTCCTAGGGTGGCCTAGGATTCCACCTATATCGAAGGCTAGCTTTTTACTTCTTTCACAGTCCTCCCAAAGGACCTTTCACTTGTCACTTCAGAAAAAAAAATGACATTTTTCCATATTATACTAGAATTATTAAAATTGATTTTTTACCATCTACTTTTGTACTCCACATGGGTGCCCAATGGGCTGGGCCGTGCCATGTCGGCCCAGTCAATATATTTTCGTATTTTTTTGTAATTTATGTCGTGTTTATATTTTAATCGTACAGTATCGTGTCATTTAATAAAAATTAAATCTGGTACAGCGTATTGGTTTGGCATATTCGTGTCTTGTCGTACTGTGTCAAGTTTAATTTCAAGCATATTCGTGAATTTGAGATTATATATTTAATATGAACCATCTGAATTATAAAAGTGAGGCCAAAATGAGATTCAAAACACTTGTACTGCATAGGTGCGGTCCATTTTAGAATAGTAGAGAAGTCAAGTCCATTCTTTAAAACTTGTGTGTTTGTTTGACAAGTTTATAAGCTGTAATTTTTTTTTATTTTAAAAATTATGTCAAAGTGTTTGATATTTTTACTTTTTTTTATGAATAAAAAAATAATTTATAAAAATAAAAAAAAACTTAATTTAAAGTTTTTTGAACTTCTATTTTTAAATAAACAATTATGGAATATAAGGTTCCGTTTGGTAATACTTAAAAGACAAGTTTTTTTTAAAATTATTACAAAAAAAGTTAAGATTTTTTTATTTTTTTATATTTTTAACTTTAATTTAGCTAAAAATAAGCAAAAAAAATAAAAATAGAAAAACTAAAAAGTTATTTTTTTTTTTGATTTTTTTTCTTATAAATTTCAAAAAAAAAACAAATGAAAAGCCGATAACAAACATAGCTTAAGATAAGATCAGTTAGAAAACACCCAAGCCCTGATAAGAATTACTAAATCGAAGCACAATTTCGTAATTTCACAAGAGAGAGAGATGGATAGAAACAAAAGTGCACAAATTTTTCCTTTGTTTCGTTGCTAAAAAGTGTAAAAATAAAAAATAAAATCAAGAAAGCTCTCACGTTTCGTACGAGAAGCATTACGTCATTCTGACACATTTACAGTGTTTGCTCAGATAATTGCAGAGGAAGAAGACAATGTTCAAGTGGGCCAACTCCATATTTTTTTGGTAAAATTACATTAACACCCTCTTAGTTCTATTAAAATCTCACTTGACATCCCTTATTCTCTAAAATACCAATGACACACCTATTTTACATTTTATTGTAAAATATTCCCCCCTTTTGTCAGTCTACTTATTAGTTGACCTAATGAATATTGATTACGTCAGCAATATATTTCATCATAATGACTCATTTGCCCTTATCAATTATTAAAGATAGAGGACCTTTGATTGACTGAGTGGCATGGGTTAGGTATTGCTAGCAACGCCGCCCGTTTCCACCAGCACTAGAACCCCTTCCACCACTAATATAACCCGTTTACTAGCATAGCCCACCATCCTAGTCATCGCCATATTCCCATTAGCCAAATGCCGACCCTTTCATTTTTCTGTTGCCATCCTCTCCCCGCAAACCTACCGCTGCACCTATCACCTCAAACCACACCTACAAGCGCTCTGCATCACCAACACCAATTGCAAAAAATACATTGTTACCCAAATCTAAACCGTAATCACCCAAATCCACCCATCTCAATTTGTATTTATATTCCACCTCACCATCCTTAAGAAACTATTGCTGAATTGTGATTAACAGACTCCAAAGTCAAGTGTAACGCCCATAATCACACCTCCCCAATTTGAAACCCCAATAACAAGTAAGGTTGGGGATTACGACGGATGGGCTAATTGTTTTTTAGGTAATTGTGGATGATGGGTTGTTTCTAAGGAAGGCCCAGCGGTGGAGGTAGGTTTGAGTTACTGGTTCTCAACATATATGAGTCATGGGTTGGGCACTGCCATCAATTGAAAACGTCCATGGAGGCTTAGCGAGAGTTAGGGTTTGGGCACCTCCACTATTATCTGCATGGCATGGGGGCAGGGACAAAACTAAAATTATAGTTCAAGGGAGGTCAAAATATAAAAGTTTTTTTTAAATATATTTCAAGGGAGACTAAAGTGTAAAAAAAAAAATTTCTAAATTTTTTTTTATAATTTCTTGAAAGTCGGGGGGGCTCCAGCTCTGCTGGCCACTCCTAGGTCCGCTCGAGCCACTGGTTGGGGGCCTAAGGCCCAAGTGGTGATCATGGATTGTGGTACAGTTGTTGACGGTGTGGTGGGTTTAGTTTACAGTGGCAGTGCTTAGTAATGGTGGCAGGGGTTCGGAGCTAGAAATCTTATTTAGACCCAGTCAACAAGAGTCACAGTTGTACTACAAAGAATAAAAAGAGGTGATAGTGAGATTCTAATAGAATTGAGGGGCTTTTATTGTAGTTTACCCTCTCTTTTTTTTTTTTTTTATGAAGAAGAAAAAGAAAAAAAAAGTGGGGATATTGTTTGATAACAAAGGTGAATACTTGAAGTACGCCATCGCGCGAGTCTCTAAGGAATTTATCACGTGCATTCATGTGACTTATTTTCCCTAGGCTTGCTTGGATTGCAATTCCTAACGAATCAAGTTCCTTGCCGTTGATTCATTAAAAGTTTGTTTAATAAGATTGATTCATGGTCAAATTTAAATGACAAGTTTTCGAATAAATTTTTTTTTAAAAAAACTAATAAACTAAATAAGTTTGAACATTTTTATAAGTAAAAAGACATACAATGAAAATGTGGGCCGAAAATGACTAGAGTTTTAAGTTGATTCGTTATTTTTTGGCAGATTCCACATGTTAACCAATGAACACAACCGTGTCGTGGGTTTCAGTCTACATTTTCACTCTCAATAAAAATCGTTATTTTTATAAAGATCATTAACTAAACTTGAATTATCGATTATTCGACTTGACTTAGCTCGCTTTTAGCCCTTATAATAGTAAAAAAAATGCTTGCAATATCTAAAAAATGTAATCTAAAAATTAAAAAACCATACATAACTGCTTTTGGTTTTTTATTTTTCACTTTTGCCTTAAAAATGTAAGAAAACCAAAGAGAGTTATTTACTTTATCATCCCATTATTATTTCTTTCAATATCATAAATTCTCAGAATGGACCTCTCATAGGCCCAAAAGGCCTTTTATTGTTGAGTGATTTACACTATTGACTTATAGTAGCCAAAATTCTTAACAATAGAAGATGTTGATGTCAAAATCTAAATAATCTGAAATCCAAGTTTCGAGACTTGCAAGAGGGAGAGATCAATAGAGGAGCGGTGTGGTGTTAGTTAAAAAGACGTTCCGACAATGCCGTTCTGACGATCAAGTTATAATTCCTACAATTGAATTGTATATAAGAGCTCGATATTAGTGTTATTTGAGTATTAATTTGGTGTTTGATTCTGGAGAGTTAATGTTCAACTGTTTCCTCCCATCGGCTAAGTGAACTGCGCTTTGTATTGAATGGTTTGTTTGGCTTTTTATGATCGTAGATGATTTCGTTTTATCAGTTTTGAGTAGTGACGTGTGACCGACAAATAATTACCTCATTATATATATATATATATATATATATATATATATATATATATATATATATATATATATATATATATTGGGTTATTTGATTTGAGTACTTTATCCCATTGTTCTGTTCCATTCTACCTTTAGTAACCTATATCCATGGCCACATTTGTTTGCAAGATAAAAAAATTTGAAATTTGTTTGGCTTAGTCATTTTTATACTCCTCTTTTTTGTAAGACTTTCCTTCAATTCCCACTTTCCCAATGTGAATTACTGAATTTTCTCAACTTGAAGTGGGCTCTATGGAAAGTGGCCCCAAAATGCTGTGTCCATCCCATGTTCGGTCCAAGTCCAAAGAAATTTGGGCCTCTTCAAGCCTTTTTGGCAAGAGGCTGAAGAAGCCCAGAAGCCAATTTGTTTTAGATTTCAAGAAGTTGTTCAAGAGAAATGAGATAAAATTAATTTAAATTGCTATTTTTGTAGATAATTAACAAATACAAATACAAAAAAAAAAAAATTGGATGTGGTTTATAGATTTTTTTTTTGGGCATTTAGTAGTATTGCACCATGTGGGTGAAAATACTAGATCAAAGAACCAATCGAAGCAAAGACACTAAATTTTACGTGGTTCGTATCCATTCATCTATGTCCACAAAGATATATTAATTAATTTATTTTAATTTATAATTTGGATGCCACACACACTAAAAAAAATTACGTGATTTATATAGTTGGTTCGGTTTTTTAGTTTTTTTTTGTATTTATTGAATTTTTTTACTGTTTGGTCAAAACTTTATATTGTTCCGGTTCATCTTGACGTGAGGTGTCTGAAAATATAAAAAAAATTATCTAAATTTAGAAAAGATCATTAAAGACAAAAATAAACTAATTTATTTAAAAATAAAAATGGTTTATTTTTGCATGTAGTAAAATTTTCTTCAAATTAGGTGAAAATTATTATATTTTAAGAATCTTCTTGTCAAAAGAAATTGAAAAACTACTAAATTTTAATCAAACAGTAGATTGTTTTTAGTAAAGACGAAAAAAATCGAATATCAAAGCAGCTATATAAACCAAAAAGAGATATCCCAAACAAAGCCTAAATTTCAGTTAAATATAAAATACTAAATTTATTTATTTATTTATTTATTTTACATAAGTACAACCAAACAAATAATTATGCATTTAGTAAAACATTTGGCATAGGGAAGTGATTTTTGGAATTATATCACCCAATTGAATTAACGGAGCTAATTGACTG
>BRYE01000008.1:2167500-2170000 GCA_030159115.1 Actinidia arguta var. hypoleuca
CACCAAGGCCATGTGGAAGAACTACAAAAGTTAGTTGGAATTGGGGTTGAAACCAACTTATGTTAAGAAAATAACTACCTTATACAATGACAGGTACATCCATGTGAACCCTTCAACAACTTGGGATAATACAGGTAATATACATTCCTCTCTTCATCATTTGAAAGGTCCGAAATCTTAATAAATTGTTTGGAATGTGTCTACTTCTCCTTGTTTTTATTTTTGTGTTTTTAGAAACAAAGACAATGAGAAATTCAAAAACATCTTACCATTTTTATTCTATTTTTGCGAAAACAAAGTTATTGAACTTTAGAAAGTATATATCTGTTTGGCATTAATTCCTAAGTGAGTTCTTTTGATAAAATTTCTCCAATTAAAATAATTTCCAAAAAAAAAAATCCCCAAACAAAATCTTTGAATTTGTAGAAAATTAAAATTTAAAAATAAAATGATACCACATAATGCATTTTTTTTTTGTCATAGTAAGTATATTAAGTGGGTGATTCCCATTTGGCATAGCTTAAAAATCTCAAATTTTTTATTTTTGGTTAAAATATAAAAAATGAGATAAAAAATCCCTTTTCTTATTTGAGATAGCTAAAAAAATCATTTAATTTTTAGCCATGAATTATTAAAAAATATTAATAGCGGGTTTACTCCAAAATCTAGGCCAAACAGACCTTAAAAACCCTACGAAAAAAATTATTCACTCAACCAAAAAAACAAGATCAATTTGATAAACTAGGCCCCCCTAATAAAAAAAAAATCAAGTTTTTTTACTTTTAGTGAAAATGGAATAAAAAAATTACCCTAAATAAATAAATTCTCATAGACTTGCGTATAAATTCACTCAAAATAAACTTAGCCAAAACACACATAAAAAAAAGATGTTTTAGCAAAAACTCACAAAAAAACTACCACAAATAGAATCTAAGTGTACATTACTTCTGCTTTAGGTGGGACCCACCTTATTATCTCAACAAATTACCAAGCGAGTATTGTCGGATTGGTAACAAAAAATCAAACTCAAAACTCATATTTTTTGAGTGGTTGGTAGTTGGGTCATTTCATCTCATTTGCTATCCTCTTTTTTTTTTTTTTTTTTTTGTGGGTCATTAAGAAAAAGCTAAGCTCCCATCACAAAAAGAAAAATAAAATTAAAAAAGAAAAAGAAAAGCTAAGCTGGATTAGGAAACTTTGAACACCAAAGCTCTTTCAAACAGAGAGAAAACAGAACCCATCATTCCAAATCAAAAGCAGAACAGAGAGAGAGAGAGAGAGAGAGAGAGAGAACAGAGGAGAGAGAAAAAACAGAGGAGAGAGAGAGAGAGGGGAAATCAAGGGAGAGAGAGATGATGCAAACACAACAGCAACAGACACAGACACAGACACAGGCACTCACACAGCAATCAAGCCAAATCTCCTCCACCCTGAGCTTCAATGGAACGTTAACGAAGGAAGACGAAGAGATGTCGAAATCGGCTCTCTCCACCTTCAGGGCCAAGGAAGAGGAGATAGAGAAGAAGAAGTTGGAGGTGAGAGAGAGGCTTCATGCCCAGATTGGACGCATCGAAGAAGAAACCAAACGATTATCGAATATTCGAGAGGTAACATAATTCTTTCCAAGAATTTTATCCAAATTTAGTGCCACCTGTACTGTAGTGAGTTTGAATCTGCACCATGCAATTCATTTTTTTGGGTGATTTCTATATATTTGATGTGATTTTGCTAAATTTTGTTGGGAAAATAATGAAATTTATTGTTTTCATAAAAAAAAAGAGAGTTATGCTTGTAGAATTAATCAATTAATTTCTGGGTTTTGGCTATTTTAGGGAAAAGGAAAAGAAAAAAGAAAAGGAAAGATGAATTGAAGGAGGAAACAAGTTAATTTAAGAAAACCAAATTTGTGAAATTAGCCAATATAAGGCTGTGTTTGGATTCATAAATTGTCAAGGGGGACGCAAAGAACCGAAATGAAAAATCAATTGAAGGAGAGAAACAAAAATCTAAAGAAGCTGTTTGGTTCAGTTTTCATAATTAATTTTGCAAAATATATTTTTGTAAAAAAACCATTAATTGTTTTCATATATATATATTTTTTTTCAAACTATTTTTTGTGAATTTGAAGATATTATTTTAATAATATTTTTAAAAAAATTATAAAAATTTTTTTCTCAAAAACAAGTTTCTAAAACCATCAACGAAACAAATTTTCTAAAAATGATTTACAAGACTGATTCTGAACTCATCATGTACCTTAGGCTAATAAAACGAGAAGGAAATGAAAAGGGTTTTGCAAAAAAATTAATCTGTGTTTAGTCACCACCTATTTTCTCAACTTTGTTCAAAATTTGGAAATATTTCTAAAAAATGAATCAATATGTGAAAACAACGAATATTTTTGTTTTCAAAAACAGTTTCTAAAAAAGTATTCTGTAAAATTGATTCTGAAAAATGTACCTAACAATTTCACATTTTCCCATCAAACTTCTTCATGGGA
>BRYE01000008.1:2180000-2185000 GCA_030159115.1 Actinidia arguta var. hypoleuca
AACTAGTGGACCATCATTATAGATGCTGTCCTGTTAATAAGGGACTGCGCGCTATTTAGCGGATCTTTTCGAAGAGTTTAGGGGTAGGTGGTTGAGTCGAAGCGGAGAAAGAGACTAAGTCATGTTGAACTCAATTCGATAATTTGAACCGTTTACTTTATAAGTTTCATCTAGTACATTATACATGTAAAAGAGTTTAAGGTGACCAGATAACTGTAATCACATGTTCAGATTAATTTTATATTTAAAAAATGGATAGTTATGTTTTTTCATACAGTATTAAGTATAATCGTTATTTTCTTTATAACAAACTGGTCAGAACATGTCATTACTGTTATTAAAAAATTGACAGTTATGTTTTTTCATACAGTGTTAAATAAAATTGCCATTTTCTTTATAATAAACTGGTCAGAACATGTCATTACTATTATTAAAAAATAAAAAGTTATGTTTTTTCATACAGTATTAAGTATAATCACCATTTTCTTTATACAAAATTAGTTAGAACATGTTATTATTATTATTCGATCAACTTAATTTTTTTGTATAAATGAGTTATTCGCCGTAACCTAAAATATGAACAACTTGAATCCTAAAAAGAGTTCAAATATGGACCCATTAAATTGGATTGGATAGTGCAATCTAGATGATAAACAAGAGAGGAGTCGTTCCATAAGAGAATGGGAATAAATAAACACAGAGTATGAGAGAGAGAGAGAGAGAGAGAGGTTGGGGTTGTCTTTTACCTAGCATGAGAAGGATTCGCATGTCTCCTGAGAGAGCGACCCACATGAACAGAATAAGAGGACTCGTTCGTTGTGTATGAATTTGTGGGATTCGGATCCTCTGAAATGGATGTACCATGAAATGTTTTTGAAATGTACAAAATAACATCATTTTGTATACTCCAAGACTAAAACGATATTATTTTGGTTTGACAATGAAACGGTAACGTTTTATGATTAATTAAAACGATATCGTTTTGATCCTGAAATATACAAAACGACGTCATTTTTTTATACTTCAAGAATATTTTTCGAACTCGAATTTGTGTACTCTTTCTCTCTCTCTTAATTAATAAACTATTAATTTGAGATGGGACAACTTACAAAAATATAATTTCTAAAAAATAAACAGCGTTTGGGAAGGGACAAATTAACGAGAAAAATGTGATTGGAAATGAAACAAAGGGATTCCTTATGATCCCATCCACATGGTGAAGTTGCTATGGGCATGGGCTTTGACTCATCTTCATCCAAGTCCCTATATTTTATTTTGGGTGGTCCCTAGATTTTACCATCATTGTCAATATTGACCAAAGAGTAAAATAAGTATGTGTCTAGGGTGCTATACTTTTTTGTTTTTTCTTTTAGAGAATTTGTTTTTGCTTTGTCTTTTTAGTGAATATTTTTTTTAAAAATTAGATTAGATATTTTATATTTATAGATTTATATCATGAGAAGGAGCTTAAAAAATTAGGAGAAATTACAAAAAGGTCCACATGGTTTGACATCAATAACCAATTAAATCATATAATTTTAACTGTAATAAATTAAAGCTTAAATATTTAAATTAAAAATAAACTTTAATTGTATCAATTTTAACTTTAAAATGAATTATAATTGCATCATTAAGCCTTTTAAAGGAAAACTTTGAAAGATGTCATTTTCTCAATTTTTTGGTAAGAATTAGATGATTCTGTAAACACTAATAAAACGGAGACTGATAAGAGTGACAAATAATTTTTATTGTGATTACATAAACACTGTAGATTTTAATTTGTTACAATTGAAACTATATGATTCAATTTATTACTAATGTCAAACTCTAGATTTTTTTTTTGTAATTTAACAAAAAATATATTTTACCGTTTCAAATTACTGATCCATTATTCTATTTTGAGATGTCCTATAATATATTTCCATGTTCAAAAATTAACAAATAAAAGTTTACACTATCTTTTCTATAACATTTCAACCAGAGTAGAAATCAAATGCAATGATTAAATAGGTAAAAATGGATAGTTAATATAAATTAGATATAGTTATTATATTTCTATAAATAGATTTTCTAAAAAAACCCAGTAATATAGAATGGATATAATAATTTTTTGATCAAACAATGAAAAAAATTCAATAAAAACTAATAAAAACGTCAAAAATTAAAACAACTTCCTCAATCTCGCGTATACTAAGTAATTATTGAGTCTATAGCTCATGGTAACATTAGAGACAGGTAAAAAAAATGAAATTTTACCATTGATTCATCTTGAAAAACTTTTAAACCTCGCAAGCAGTAAAAAATGAAATTTCACCACTGATTCATCTTGAGAAACTCTTAAACCTCGCAAGCAGTAAAAAAATTATGCTTTGAAAAAGTAGGTCAACCCACTGATTTCTTATGCACTTCTTATTTTTCTTTTTCTTTTTCTTTTTTTTAAAAATTATCATAGCACAACTTTTATTAAATAAATCTCACATATATACATTCATGTACAAGCATTGGCCCGTGTAATGCACGGATTAGTGATTACGTTATTTATAAATAATTATTTAATCATTCAGCTTAAGATAAATAATATGCTTAAGTTATCGCTTTATTTTTCAGTTAAATTAAAATTTTTAATTTATCAATTTTTTTATTTGATATTACTTTTTGCACTTTTTAGGAAACTTTAAAATTTAGTTTGTGAATTTTCTTCCTTTCTATATTTTATTTGTTTATTTGGAATTAATTTTTTAGAAGATTTTTTAAAAAAAAACAAACTAAATTCTAGTCTATTTTAATAAACAAAAAAAATATAGAAAGGAAGAAAATTCACATTTTAGAAGTTTTTTTTTTTAAAATAAAAATTCTAGTCTATTTTAATAAAATGAGAACAAACATAAATGAGTAATTTTTTATTATTAAAAATATGCCACGTAAAAGAGAAAGTATCCTATGTCGATGTCGGGTGCCACGTCATCAGGCGGCAAGCGTTTTTGTTGTTTGACTGGAGTGGTTGGTATGGGAAAGTAGGGTCCATAGAGAAGGAGGAGGACAAATCTCCGACCGTTTCTGACACGTGGATGCGATTCGACCACCAACACGTGGGGATTGGCGACCACACGATTAATATACGACGTGGTTGCACCGTCAAGTACATGCATTCACACACCGCCAATCTTTTCTCTCACTCTTGTTTTGTCGTGAACGATATGTCCTTTTGATATTGGGGGCCCCAATGAGATTTAGAAACATTTAATTGCTACGCTCGATACGTGGACATGTTTGGAGGGTCACTGCTATGCCTTTATAGTGAAAGACTATTTTACCCTTATTGTCATCATCTCCTTCCATTTTCTTGTCCTTTTTTTTTTACTCTATAAACGGGTCAACAAATATTATATTTTTGTAATTATTTTTTTTAATTTTTTATACAAAATAAAAAATTTCAATTAATTCTTGTATATCATTTTTTTAAAATCGTCAAAAATAATATAAATTAGATAATACATACGACTTTTACATATGTTTAGAATTTAAAAAATAAACAAATAAATTAGGACGGAAAAAGTAGTTATTTTATTTTTGTAAATGGATAAGAAAATTTATTTATTGGTATCAAAAATCACATTAAGATTATACACAGTTTGGCCTAGCTTTTTTTTCTTGACTTTTTATCTGTTTTGATTTTTTACTTTTTCACTTTTTATTATTTAAATTAAAATTTTATATTTTTTGATTTCTTTTGACGAGAGAAATTTAAGAATATAATTTTTTTATTCAAATTTTAAAAAAAATCACTAACAATAAAAAAATAACTAATTTATTGAGTACAAATATATTCTTTTGTCTTTAGCAAGTTTTTTTTTTATATTTTCAGACTCATCTTGTTAAGAAGAACCAAAAAAGTATAAAAAATTGATCAAACGTTCAAAAAAGCTTACTAAAAAAACCTTTAAAACAAAGCAGGTAAACAATAATAATAAATAAAAAACAAGGCCAAACTTTGCCTAAATTGGATAATTATTTATTTTAAAAATCCAACAATACTAACCAAAACCTAGCTAAGTAGTTATACAATATGGCCTTAAAAATAGTCCCAAAATGAACAGAAACATTCGAGCAATTAAAGTCTAATAATAATTAATAACATAATCAACTAAAAACGATTCCCATTATGTGAAAAATAATAATCAATTATTAATCCAAGGTGGAGATATGAGTAATTTATATTAATTTACAACCTCGAGGGGTTTGGTTGCGTGCGGAAGAAAGTAATGTATCTTATGATAACCCGTCTCACATCGGTTAAGAATTATTAATCTGATATATAAGGAGTTTTGTAAAATATTATTAATAGCGTGGAGTTAAGCTTTTTAGTCATATGATTAAGACTATTAAGTTTGGGCCAGTATTATCCTTAGGTCGTTACATATTTAATCCAGCGAAGGCCAGGCTATCCAAAAAAAAAATATATTAATTTATGTTTATTAAAAATAATTCACACCCATTCATATCATATCTTCTATTCTATCTTCCATTTTTGAAATTGCACCACCAAAATGAAAAGGTAGAGATATTAGATATGCAAGACAAAATGAGAGACAAAAACATAAGATCCAACGTAGTTGAAAAATGACCCGAGTTGGTGATTATTTATGTAGCTCTTTGATGACCATGGAATCACCCAGGGCTATAAAGTTTTGTGCACTACGGAATGGACCGGACCAGATCCAACCTATAGTTGGGTCCATTTTTGTTTCCCAAAAGTAGAGAACCTATCATTTATATGGTTCGGTTTTGGTTTCTTATTTTGAATTGAATCGGACCAATTAATTATATATATCTGTGTGTGTGCGTGTCGGTAAAATTTAGAACACCCTAGAATTTGAATGTTACATATTTTTTTTAACTTAGATGGTATGTTCGTTAGCATTTAGATGGTTTAAAATTCTGATGTCTAGTTTAAATATTTGGGTAAATTTTACTAATTTTTTTTAAAAAAAAATTATTTA
>BRYE01000008.1:2207500-2220000 GCA_030159115.1 Actinidia arguta var. hypoleuca
CAAGACAAACTGAAAAATAAAAATTTAACTTAAAAATAAGAGTAGTTTGTTAAAGAAAAAATAATTCAAACCATACAAAATCTCTCGTTAATGGGCCTTAATATCAGTGTGGTGCTGATCAAAGAGTATCCAATATTTAAATTAATTAGAAGAACTTCTAAAGAAAGAAAGGGAAATGTTATTTTTTCATTGCAATCTATTGATTATTTCATAATATAAAGTTACTATAAAACTCATAATACTTCTGTCAATTATCAGAATGTACTTTTCTATACATTATACTTACTTCTTTCTTTTCCTTAGAGAGATTGTTTAGGTGTCTATTCAAAAGTTACATAATAATGACAAAATATGAAGTGCATTTGGTGAAAAAAAGAGTTCAACAATCATTACATTATGGAATTCAATTTTCTCTTAAATTCAAATTTTCATTTAAAAACAATTATGTGGAAAAACTTAAACAAATTTCTTCATAGATTCGTTTGGTGATATTAACAATAATGTGGAAAATTGCAAATCAGATTTTTTCTAGATTGTATTGGTGATATTTTATTCATACTACCAATATTTTATGGGTCTATTATTACGAGTGACAACAAAAATCTCTGAAGCTGTATTTAGATTAAGAATTTATGAAAATATTTTTTGGAAAAAAAAATAAAAAAAATAAAGTCTTAACCATTAAATTTATTAGCTTTTTAATTTTACTTTTTCTATTTCCTTCACTAAATCCTCAATCAAAACACAATCTTAGTGACTCACAAAGAAGAAAGTAATTGGAGCATAAAATGCTTCAAAATGTGTATTTAGAAACTTCAAAGGCCCACTTATGCAAGTAGTACTACTTTGGCCCATTAGTATTTGTGAGATTATATTGACAAACTAAGCTGGAAGGTTATATATATATATATATATATATGCATGAATGGGCCAGGTTTCTTTCTTCTTTTGGGTAAGTATGGGCCAGGTTTCTTTATGAGGCCTGTCTTATATGTGATGGACAGGGTGATGTGTTGGTACTGGTGATAAATAAGCTAAACTCAAGCTCGGTTAACGATCGGTTCATTAAAAATTTATTTGAGTTTGATTTACTTGATAAATAAATTGATCAATTTTTAAATCTCGTTAAGTTTTTAAATTAAATTTGAATAATTTACTACTAAAACTCAGCTCGTGATTTGCTCATTTGATATCAATTCACTTGTTTAAAAGATCGTTTGAGCTCGATTCACATAAAAAAAAAAAAAAAAAAAGAATTAAGTTCGAATATTTTATATGTACATAAGTTCGCATAAAATATTTTTTCTATAAAAAAAGAGGGATAAGAACCATTTACCAAACGCGGCACGTTGACTTGTACTTCTTCCGTGACAAATCCAAGACCAAGTCTTCTATGTTTGCACAGCAAGCAATTCTTGAACTATGAATATTTCTATTCATTAGTCAAACATTTCTAAATCTATAAATACCAATGCGAACTCCTCAAAGCCCACACAATTTCCCCCTCAATCTACAACACAACACAACACAACACAACTTCTAAATCCTTCAATTTCACCATCTGATCTCAAAAGATCAAGAAAAAAGATCAGCTTGTTATCGCTAGAGTAACTTTTATCCGTTGAGCGACGGTTCATACACTCGGCAAAGTCAGATCGCTAAGACCAACTTTCATCCCTGTTCGACCGGTGAGTCTTGCACCCAAATCAGTTTTTCATCAAAGTTCAAAACTTTCACGATTCCAACAACCTTCAAGGCCTTGCAAAACCATTCCAACATGAGTTTTCAGCAACAATTTGACAATACTGAGTTGCAAAAATCTCCCCCCAGAAGCTGCCAAGTAGAGGAGGAAGAAGAAGAACAAGTCGTCGACGAGCTCCTCCAAATTCTTGTGCAGTGTTTAGAGAAAGTTAGTACGAAAAGCCGACAACTTTTGCTAAAGAAGTTCTTTGGTGAGGTTGAGAAAGAAATGTCATCAGAAGGCTTGATTACAGATAGAATTGGACGTTCTCAAGCTCTAAAGATTGAGAATTTGGAAGAAATGAAGTACCCAATTATAAGCACTCAAAGAGGTGTAGGTTTTGATGAGAACTTGTCCCAAAAGCTTGAAAGATTCAAAATTCGGACCCCGGTTTTAGACGGGGTGGTTGTGGAGGAAATACAAAAAGGAAATTCTGACACGAAGCCGTCATGACCCTTGAAGGTGTAATTTGTTTATTTTTGTTCGAACGCGGTGTAAAATTTTATCTACAATCCGTGGCTTTGTTGGTTAATAAGGAGGAGAAAATAAAGAATTTTCATCTCTTGATTGAGAAAGAAAATAAGCGTTTCTTCATGCTTGATAATAAATTGAACCTTAAGTTTTCAATTTTAATAAATTATACCCCAAACTTGTTAATCTGTCATAATTCGGACCTTTCGATAGTCTCCGTTACAGTAGCTTGACTACACTAACTGATACCCACCGAAACAATTGAAGAAACGATGTTGTACGAAATCCAGTTTTTGATTCACCCAATTTTTGCTACTATGTCTCGCACTTGATTGGGTATATATCATAATTGTAGGGATTAGGCTTATGAAAAGGTCCCAATTCGTGCAATGATGTTTTCGCAATTGTTTTGATAAAATTACTTAATGCTGTTAAGCTAAATAAACAAAGGCTAACAGATATTTGAAATTGTGACGAGGTAAAACATTCAAAGTTTAATTTTCTAAAGATAAAACCCTATTTTTTGTTTTTGTTTTTTTTTATTTTTCCTAAATTTTATTTATAATCTAGAAATTTCCTATAAAATAAGCTTTTTTACTAGGTTCCCTTGGAAATATATTCCAAATGTATGTACAATGCTGGAAAAATCCATTACTTGGACTGTCAGATAGAATGTGGTTGCTGTAGTTTGAATTTTTGGTTTGTAGTTTGCCACTCTCTTTCATTGTCACGCGTGCCTGGAAGGTCACAAGTTTAATCTAACAATTGGAAATTAAATCAAGGACAGACAAAAAAGAAAAAAAAATAGAAGTAATTCAATGCCCCAGTGTCACTAGTAGTCACATGATCACATGAGATTCACGATTATGAATATCTGTACGCCTGCCAATGGATCAAATTTGGATAAGATTAGTAAACAAATTGAATATGAATGTGATTACAAACAAATCCGAATCAGTGATTGTTAAATTCTTTTATTTTAATTAAATTTGAATTTGTTTTAAATGGATATCAAACATGATCCATGTTTTCTTTCTTTCTAAAAAAGCAACCCGAAAAAGTATGAAATTTTTTAAATGAGAGAAAAATTATAATTTTTTTCTCAAATCAAGTAAGAAAGAGCACCGTACCAGATATCAGATATTCAAATCGGATCCAAGAAATATGGATCAACCGGATTTGAATTATATGAATTTTCGGATCGGATTTTTGTTAATAAGTTTGGATTTATTCGGATAGGATCTGAATTTTATCTAATCCATTAGAATCCTACAGAAAAAGCGTGTTTGATTCAAGAGATTAAAAAATATGAAGTTAATTAATATTATGGAATTAAGTAATATTGTGGGCTCACACGCCGGAGGGATGTGAGATTGAATTATATACACACCTATACTATGTTTGGTAAAATGAGATAACAAATAGGATAAAGTTTGGAAAATTATTTTGGATGAATCTGTATAATTATACTAATTAATCACTAAAATAAGGGGGGAAAATAAGAAGAAGAAGAAGAAAAAAATTAATTCTCAAAATATATTCACCTGCTTCATTCACATTTTGTATTGGTAGCGAAATGAAGATAAGGAGAAGTTATTATTTTAACCCGTTAGGATTTGAGTAGGGTATGGATTTAGGGATTTTACACCCGACCCCGACCCTATTATAATTAAAAATACAAAAATACCCTTATTATTTTTACCAAAAGAGTCCATGCAAGTACCTAGTACGGTCATTTATATATATTAAACTGATTGTGCTGGTAAATTTTTAAATAAGACCAAATTATTTCTAGGTATGACTGTTAGATATTGTTTGGTGGTTGCAAATTGTGTGATCGTTTGGTAAGCGAACTCTTATTAATGATTACAATTTATATAGACACGGATGATGTTTGCTGAATGTTATTTTATGTGTCGTTGGAATTATAAAACTAGTGAATATTTGGGAAATTTCTCAAATTATTACTTATACATGATACTTATTCAAAAAAACCATTTGCTTGGTAAATGATTTGGTAAATCGGTGACCAACCATTTTCATGTTCTTTTGAGGCCGTAAATTTTGAAAACAGCCAGAGAGAGAACGTTTTGATCACAACCCGTTTATGTGCTAGGGTAAAAATTGGACTAAAGTGAAAGTTTCAAATTCTTTGTTCGGGACAATTATATGACATGATGATGACCTAAATTTAGCGCGTTGAGGCGTGGGATAAAATCTTTGACGACACGGTGTTTGGAATGTGGACTAAAATGAAAATTTAAAACTTTGATCCTGGTTGATTCGACTCCAAACCAATGAAAGCCTTCATTTGTTGCTAAATGTGTACATTGCATAGAGAATGAGCCAAAAAGAAAAAGAAAAAAAGAAAGTTGTTTCCATAACTTGAACAAATCATGCATCTAAGTTGAACAAGGTTTTTTTTGATATTAGAAATATTATATCTCTAACATTGACGAAGGAAGTATAACTTGTATTGCAAGGCAGAGTAATCCAATACAGCATTCAAAATTGACAATTTGGAAACAATTGTCAAAGCCTACTCTAAATTAATGTTTGAACTTTAATCAGACAGCTAATTGCCAACATCACAATTCTTACCACCAACATATATATAGACTCATCACCTTTGCCTTCAACATCATCAATTCTTCTTCAGGACATCCATGCAAGTTACCTTTGCCTCAATCTAGTCAATCCTAAAAAAGGAAAGCAAATCCATACCCTAAAATAAGTCAACTTCTTATCTCGATTTTTTTTTTTTGATCTTAGTGATCTTTTTTCAGCCTTTGGTCAAAATATTTTCGTTTTTTCACTTCCCCTGGCCAATCTAATCAACATCCATTCTTATCCTCGATCCTTTGTTTTTTTGATAGGAAAAAGAAATTTTATTAGTTCTAACATAGTGAATTTAGTGAGAAAAATGGATTCTAGAATAGTGAATGCCCCAAAAACCATGGAAACGGATTTGAAGTTGGATTCTGTATCAACACGCCGGCTTCGATTGCCGGGAGGAGAGGTATTGCACAAGCTCGGGCGATTCAAAGTGAGGACAGTGAATTTAGATGGAGTAGTAGTTGTGAAGGAGGAGAAGAAGTGAAATGGTTGAAAAATGTAAAATTCTATGTATGTGTACATTTTTGGATATTTTATCCATGTTAAGAGTTAGGCTCTTTTATTTCCATTCTTTTGTGGTACATTTCATTAATATATGTATAATATGCAAAAATTTATCATTAAATCTATATTTGGATTCTCGAACGTTTCCCTTTCATTCTTATTTTTTCTCAACAAATCCTTAATCCATCCTAAGAGACTAGGAATTTTTCTTTTGCAATGCCCATAGCCCCAAAACCCGCTTTCTTACTATATTAATGATATATAAACGGACAATTTATACATAACGATATGTCCAATTTAAAATAGAACACCTCTAGAGATGGATTTTGACGGTGTTTATAAATTTCTTATAAGAATAGGGTTTTTCTATCAAAATTGCAGTGCAAAGCAAAGGATTACATTAGAATGTAATTAATTCCTAGCACTATTTTGCAGTTGTCTTGGTTTTAAGAACAAATTAAAGAATAAGTACAATGGATGAAGAACAATGCAATTGTCTTAGCTAGCCCTTCATTTGCTGATCTTCTTGTATTTCACATCAACATTAACTTTATCAAATCCTCTGTATACACAGTGTTGGAGACGTATGTTAACTATTCGTGAATCAACATAGTATTCTGAATTGTAAATCAAAACTAAAAATCGAAATTGAAAAACTGTAAATAAGAGCATACATACCGAATAAACCGTAAAATTTAACAAAAGAACTAATATGTAGACTTAGGTATGTGTTAGACACAATTTTCTTAAGACAAATTTACGCTCTCGCTATAGTGCTCACTGTTGTGGTAAAAATCTGGGAGAGCAACCAACAGTCAGAGTTGCTCCTCGGCCTCGGCACTGGACCTCGGCTAAACTGGGGCGACCTGCACAGCAACGAACAAAAGTAATCGGCCGGGGTGAGGCCGCTCAAAACCCCTCTGGCGTAAGGATCAGACCAAGACGATCAGGAGTTAAATTAAGGCAGTATGGAGAGCACGACAATAAGTGCGTGTGGTGCCTGTGTTGAGCGTACCTTTTTGGTTATGGGGGGAGCGGCCTTTTTATAGACGGGAGAACTGAGGCGTGTCAGTGTAGTATGGCGAATTCCTCAGAAGGATAAGCATGAGAGAATATCCCTATTCAATCTGGAGATTCAGCAGACTGCCAACTGGTGATCCATCCGTGATTATAGGCGTCGTTGTGGAGTTGGAGTCTATTGGGGGCAATTCTCTTGTAGAGGTGGAACTCTTTATGGAGATGGACTTCAATTAGGTAAGGAGTATTGTGATAACAGATTTCTAATGGAGATGGGAGTCCTTTTGGAGAGAGGTCTTTGAGGAAACGTCTCTGCATTGGGCGAGGTGAATCATCTCGCCCTATCGCGATCTGGCAGGAATATGTAAATGGAATGGAGCTCGATTCATTAACTGTATAAGGCGACCTGGAAGGTGAGTTTGGAGATATTGGGCGACGTACTCTGCTCGGAACATTTTATGATTCAGGATTTGTTCGGATTATTCCACATCACTCACAATCACTGGATATCAATTTTCCTGGATACAATAGTCTTTGTTTTGCACGACGAAGCAAATAGTCTAGGAACTCTCTTGTTTACTGACTGGCTAGACTGGATTTGAACTATTTGAATTAATAAATTAATAACTCAATGAGAAATAGAGTATAAACAGAAGATGAAGTGATACCAATGAAAAATCACAACACTTCACGTCGAAGAGGTGTCATCGAAAGACACAACCATTCATTAAAGGTATGTTTTAAAAAGCAATTTTAATTTCCATTGAAAAATAAATTTAATAATCCATTTTTTTCCAATATTGTTTACAAAGGCATAAGAGTTCGGATTTTTCAAAGGAGTTACAGCGGGTCAAAGTAATTTGATGATCATCCATGCAGTCCATCCCCATTGAAACACCAACTTAAATGTGTAAATCAATCACATTCAATTTAGGAATTGCGACAAAGAGCCTATTGACGCATATAATCTTCTCCTCCACGCACCATTATCCATCCCCATTGAATTGAACATTTTTACAAATAATAACTCCAAATAAGAGCAACTTCTCCAACGCATTGCCATTTAGGTTTGAGTTTAGATGTTTTAATTTGGCACTAGAGTTGGGCAAAATCATCTATTTCATTAGTGACGATTCCCTATTTTTAGTGGCAAAAGTCATCTGTTTTCTCATTGATAATAGATTTTGAGTTGAATGTTTTAACGTATTGATCTCTTAAATCAATACACTCTTAACTACATTTTTTAGCCTAGTATTTTTACTTGGCTCATTTGAATTCGAAAAATACTAATCCGAGAGTCATAAAATTAATAATCGAACGAACCTCTAATCATCTTAAAAGAACTTAAACTCGTAACTCTTTAAATACAAAATCAGAGGCTCTCCAGAGGTTACTACATTCCTAAATCCGAAGTACATGAGGTCAAAAATCAAAATGTGCGCATCTCATAGCATAATCTTGTCCCTAGGATTGCATTGACACGTGAGACCTAGAAGGTTCCGTGCAAAAACATTGCCTTGACAACTACTCAAGAATTTTTAGTCAATACATATTTGGGATTAATTACGCTTTGACACCTTAAACTATTGATTAATTTCCATTTTGTCCCTGTAACCAATAACTTTCTCACTTTGTACCATAACCAATGCGACGCTTGCCGTTAACTCAGCTATCCAATTCCCGTCTATCACACTCTCTCTATAAAAAAAGCCATAGAGATACATTATGATTAATATGTAATAATAAAGGAAGATGGAAGATCAATAGGCAATGCGATGCTACAAAGGTGCAAGAATGGTACACAAATCTCCAAGAATCACAATTATTAGGGTTGATCTGTTCCATTTCAAGGTCTTAGATCTAAAATCTCTTTATGTGCTATTAATTCTTGAGTTGGGTTATTTTATACTGTGTTTTGTCCCGATTTTAATTGGAGCTCCTTCTAGTGGACAATGAGATTGAACCTCACCGAGTTATCAAAAAAAAAAAAATCAACGAGGCACACTTGAAACTTTAAACTTACCCAATTGGAATTTCAAGTAAAAACATTTGGAATTCGAATCATCCCAACATTTATGAATTTTCTTGGAATTCGAATCATCCCAACGCTTATGAATTTTCTAACCATTTCTTAATATCTAAAAAGACACTTACCTACGTTATCTAACTAATCCATGATGCATGGAAGCTTCATTACTGTTTATAAACGTTGAATATTCTCAAACATAGATTCATTCAAAGTCTGAATATACAGTATCAACATTACAGTGTTCAACCATTCCATCATCAATGTATCTTTGTGTGTGTATATCTATAGATAGATCCAATTGCCATGTTATTCACTTAATTTCTTACCATTCTCTCTCATCTCATTCGACTTCACCTCACACAAAAACCCAACCACCCTAAATTCTTCAGTCCCAAAAAAACAATTCACCCATGGGCCATACGCTGCCCCAATTCCCACACCCGACCCGACCCGAATCAACCCCCGACCCGGACCTGCATCTCCAGTTTCCCCAGCAATTTCACCCTCCGGAACTTCTAGAACTTCCAGAACGCTCACGACCCGTTTCGTTTCAGACCGAATGTTATGATCCGGTGCCTCAGAGTCCGCCGTACTCCGTTCAGTTTTCATCAGAATCAACGGACGACGATCGGTGCCAGAATCCCGAGATCTGCACTGCGGAGGAGGAAGGCGGAATACGGCTGTCTCCGGCAACCGGGATTACCCCGATGGCGGAGAGAGAGGCAGTGGACGAGTTGCTCTCGATATTGGTTGAGTGCATGGAGGAGCTGAACACGCGAAGCAGGGAATTGCTGCTGAGGAAGTTCTTCGCGGAGTTAGAGAGAGATGAGAGACTTGAACAATTTATCGTGGAGAGATTGAAGCAGTCGCGAGTCAAGGCGATATCGGAATTGTGCGAGAAAATAGACTCTTATAATGGCAAGGATAATGATTTGATATTGTCAAGAGGAATCGATGTCAAAGATTTGATAATGGCAAGGAGTGTTAGCGAGTCCGTGGAAGAGTTGTCCTTGAAGCTTGAACGGTTCAAGGTGAGAACCGTTGACGTAGATGTGGGAGGGACTATTGTCAAGGATGAAGAAAAAAAGGGATGATTATTTACGCTCCGTTTGATAATACTTAAAAGTCAAGCTTTTTTTAAGTTTATTATCAAAAAGATTAATTTTTTTTAACTTTTTTGCTTTTCTTGCTTTACTTTACCTAAAACTAAGCAAATAAGCAAAATCAGAAAAGCAAAAAAGCCAACTTTGATTGATTTTTTTACTTATTTTAAGCAAAAAAATCAGTCAAAAATTTAAAATAAGTTGATGCCAAACGGAGCCTTAAATGGGCCAAAAGCTTAGATTCTAAGGCCCTTGCTGAGTCTTACCCATCTTACGTTTTGGCCCATTTCTTAATTTATAAATTATTCCAGGTCTAGTTTCTATATCTCATAACAATACCGAATGATCTTCAATTCATGAAAAATGCATAGTACAAAAAAAAAAAGGAAAATGTAAGTTGTGATATATACTCATCATAAACATAGAGTTGGCCTGGACTGTAGCAAACTCAATCCAGACTTTAGACCCCCTCAAAAGTTAAAAATTTGGGGCCCCAATTATTTAGAGATATTATATTATAAGAATTTTTATTATTTGATGTGAAATACTGTTTTTTAATATGGTTGATTTTGTTTTTGTGAATTTTATTTTGTGAAATTGTCGTTCGCTCTTACTATATAGTGGGAAAAAAAGTCATTTAATAGTCACAAGTCCATAATTGTATAGAAGACCTCATGTCTGAATTTCGATTGAGGCCAACCGGACTTCATAAACACAGCCTTACAATGGCCCACGTATCACCAATCGTGTCTGTGTTCTTAGAACATCTCTAACAGCCTAGTTATTACTCATTTTTAATCAAAATAGCTAGTTGATCGCTGAAAAATGGCCACCAACCGCCTAGCTAACTCTATAACTTGCTAACTTGGTTTTGTGCTAGAGTCGCTAGCCACTCTTTGCGATGTACTGTAACTCTAGCTTGAACCGCGATGCACTGTTTCGCAGTTCTGACCGATTCTCTCGGTTTCGCATTACAACTTATGTTATTTCTTGCGCTAGCTCAAACACCCCCCAGTCAATAACCCCAGCCCAATATCCCAAACCCAAATGGCATAAAATTAAAACCCGAACAATTTAGTGCGCCTCCTGTCACTATTTCTCTCGTCTCACTCACTCACTAAGGGTTTCCACGGTTTGGATTTATTCGGTTTTGAATAAAATTACGAACATAGTAAAACCCTACTATTCTTGAAATTTTAAGACCAAATCAATCCGTTCAAACCTTGAAACCAATACAATTCAAACCTAAAAACATAAATTCGGTTTCGGTTCAGAATTACGATTTTGGTAAGTGAGTTTCCTTCTACAATCTTAATATTACTTAACATTATTAATTCACTTCAATTTGGTTCAGAACCGGAATTAAACTCATTAATCTGCGAACCGAATCGGTCAAGGCAATTTTTAAAAATTTAGAATCGAAACCGAACCTGATATACAAAAAAAAAAAACTAAACCTACCGATTCGGATCGGTTCGAACCGGTTTTTCGGATGTACTTATTTTTTAGGACATCCATCTCTCTCTCTCTCACACCAGGCGGTCAAGCCTAGGCCACAACCTCCACCTCATTCTCTCTCTCTCTCTCTCTCTCTCACACACACACACACTCAGGTCACCACCGCTGCCTCTTCTCTCCTTCTCTCTCTCACTCACAAACACACACAGGTCATCACCATCGCGCAGGCACGTACCGCCAGTATGCTACACCACCGGTCCACCACACCACCAACGAGGCAAGTCAAGTGACCATTGAGAGCTGCGAGTATACGAAAACTGTGGAAATAATTCGAATCGAACTATGACTAAATGGTTCAGTTCGGTTCAATTCAATATTATTCTTAGTTCGATTCGATTCAGAAAAATGCTAAATTGTTATTCACGGTTCGGTTTACGATTTAACCCTAAACCGAACCGTGATCACCTCTACTACCTACCAATATTTTACTATTATTTTTCAAAGGTCATAGATTGATGTTGTCCTTTGCAAACAAATAAATACAAATATAGTAACTATTGAAATATCAAATTAGTTAATATAACTATCAAATTGATTATATTTTATTTTTCTGTAATTTAAATATCAGGCTAATATCAAATTAGCAATTATGCACATACCAGATTGGTGACGAAAATATCATCTTAGTTAATTAAATACATATCAGATTGATTAAATATTTGGTCCTTGAAATATTCAATTAGTGGTTATCAAAATATCAAATGACTAGTAATTGTTGGAGTTGCTCTTACTATTGAGTTGCTATTTAGGCCACAAATATAAACCCACTTTCTAAGCTGAAAACACCTGTAATCAGTACACGAATCGAGTACAAGCAACGAACCCACTACACAAGTCACAGTAGATATCCGATCTATATTTTCGATCTTTGAATCATTTGCCTTTTAAAAATAGTTGCTTTATACTTCATGGACAAGGTCGTGTTTAAATTTATAGCTTAAACAACTTTAACTACTAATTTGTCTAGTAGATGGAAAAACATGACCTTGTCCATGAAGTTCGTTACTCTTTAGTGCAAGATTTCCATTTAAAGATTAGATTTGTCATCCTTGCAAGCATTTCATAGAAGGAAAGCAATCATGCAGTAATATGATGATTTTTCTTGGACTAATCAACATTTAAGGTGGTGCTTAGAATCTGTTAAGTAAAAATACCCAAATGGTCATTTTCGTACAATAGGAAGGAGAGAGAGAGAGATTGTATTAAAGTGTCGATTATAATACGCCGACAACGAATGCATTTTTTCACTGCGTGTACGAATTGTAAACTCAATTGCGGCGTACAAAATTAAATTGATTGGAGATTTGTTTTAATGACTTTTGTTACCGAATCTTATCGTAGGATTAGATTAATGTAATTATAATGGGATTCTCATCGGCATTTTGAGCTGTAGTCGTTTGTTTTCCACATAAAGGAATATATGTAACATATTTTTGGTCTCGAAAACAACTCATAGATGGTTGAATTTTTCATTTTCAAATTTCTTGTTTAATATAAAAAA
>BRYE01000008.1:2237500-2240000 GCA_030159115.1 Actinidia arguta var. hypoleuca
TTTGTTGCTTTTTAGTGTCTTGAACAATTGCCTAATTACTTTGGGTCACTTAATTCTAAGTCAAAAAATTAGGGCGTCAAATTTCTAACACCCTATATAATAGATACAAAATAAATTTATTTTTTGTTTCTTCGGAGGCCCGATTTGTAAGCCTGAAGGCCCATTTAGTCTTTGTAAGATACGATGATTGACTCATTTCATACTAGAACAATCACAGAAAATCCTTTTAAAACAGGGAATTTCTATTTCTCAATGATATCCACGATCAAGATAATTGTCTGAAATCGCGTTAAACCGTTTCAAGAACCGATGATAAGATTTTTCTTGTGTAAGTCAAATTCTACATACTTAATCATCTACTATGTAGAATAAAAGATCCACGAACACAATATAAATGTTATGCTACCGTATTGCGCACATATGTTTTTATTAAAATAAAATAAAAAGTTTTATTAATAAATAAAATTAATACTAAATTTCATAGTGTTTCTTTTTGGACCCAATAAGTTTCTCTTTGTTCACAGTTTTGTTATTTGGTAAATTTCACTTACCTATTTGAAGTTCTTAATAAATACAGTTATCGCCCATGTAGTTTTTAAAAGACCACTAACCTTCTTTATTTTTAAAAATATTATCAAGATTTTTCTTTGGAGTTAATTTTTTAAAAAAACAACAGATTGCCCCCTCTTATTGTTAGGGCTTCAAATCTTTTTCTCAACACACCAATTTTATTTATTTTTAAATATTAAGACCAAAACTACACTCATAATAGTGGGTCGGTTTTGCTAGAGTCAAGAATGATGAAGTTGCTAGAGTTGTTGAGGTGAACCACTCCATAAGTAACACAGTATATAGAAATTATCCTAATAAAAATTAACGGAGATTTAGCCTGTTAAAGTTGGTTAAGTTTTGATTCTCATTTATTAATAGCTGTTTTCTTTTCCTTTTCCATCACCAGGAAGAAGTCGCAACAAACGCTTGGCTAGAGGTACAACCATAGGGAAAAAGTGTGAGATTTTGGACTCTCAATCTCTCGTTTGTGTTACAGTCCATCATTGTCTAGAAAAAATTTGAAATTTGGCTCCCACGAGTTTGACGAACTACATTGACATTTTGGCAGTTTCAAAGGGTTTGTCAATATTTCTAAAATGTCTGGATTTTCTCATCCACCACATCCGCCCCGGTTACAAATTGAGAATTTCTAAAATTTAAATCCCAAATGGGTTGGAAAAACGAACTAGTGTTTTTTGATCTAATCTTTGTTTGTTTTTTTCAAGGCGATTTTTTTCAAAGTTTTGTTTTTGGCAACATCTCAAATTTGAGTTTGGGTTAAGTTTCAAAACTTAGAATATGGCTAAAATTTTCGTCAAATTCCGAATACTAAAACTTATCTTACAGATATCAGATTTTAGGGTGTTCGGGGTATATGAATTTCTCATTTTGTCTGGAAAATCCGATGGGAATTTGTCAGTTGCCATGATCATGGATATCAGTTGCGAATTGAATCTAATTATGTACGAGTATTAGATTTTGAAAATATTTCATATTCAAAATTGGGGACAATGTAAGTTTTAAAATTAAAAGCATCTCAGCTTGAGAAACTCTCATTTTTGACACAGTCAAGAATTTATCAACCAATCAAGAATTTATCAACCAATCAAGAATTTATCAACCAACGCAATAACCAGACGCAGAGTCAAAATTTCAATTCGAGGGAGCCAAATTAAAAGAAATATTTTTGATGAAGACCAATATATAAGAACCCTTAACGGGTTTCCCATTTCACATACTCTAGCGATACATATCATTAAAAGATTTCCTTTTAAGTCCTCTCAAATCTCACCAAAAAGAGATTGGAGAGACATTATTATTGCTTACATTTTATCGTGTTGCTTACATTTCAAATCACACTGGGCCGAAGGGGGCCCATGGCCACCCCAAGCTTCCTAGGAACCCCATGTAATAGTGTTCATCAAGCATGAAGAAATGATATGTAATAAATGGCTCCATGTATTTTTCAAGAAAAAAACTTACACTCTAATAAATAAAAAAATTATATTTAACTTTTTTCTCCTTAGTACTACGCAACCAATCCATTTTCTTTTTGTATTTTCTTAAATTTATGTTTCCATTCTTTCATTCCATCTTATTTTTACATAAAAAAAAAAAAATAAAATAATGTAAATTGTATCGTCCAAGATCAGAGATCGCATGAGCTCACTAAAGTAGTCTCTCTTATTTCATTTGTAGTGTGCAGTTTCACAAATCCATATTAACCGTCAAAACCTCTCTCTATCTCATACGGAAAATACTATGTTTACAACACTTTTTGTACAACAAACACAAAACGATGTCGTTTTAACCGAATAATGCAAAATGACGTCGTTCTACTTATCCTTCCACGTTTCTCCTCTAAATGGAACGATGTCATTTTACATTTATTCGACCAAAACGATATTGTTTTACATTTGTTGTACAAATATTGTACAATAAAAGTTAT
>BRYE01000008.1:2315000-2320000 GCA_030159115.1 Actinidia arguta var. hypoleuca
TAAAATTTTTCTCATTAAGAGGAAACGAAAAACATATAAATTTTGATCAAATGGAAAAAAACTTCACGAAAGAAAAAAAAAACTAAGAAATCAAAAGCTAGTCTAAATTGGCTTTTGTTAAATAATTCTAAAAATAATTTTAAAGTGAAATATGAAACATTTTTACATGTATAGACTATTCAGGGGTTACTCTCTATTTGGTGTTACATTGTTGGTCATTTAATCTCATGTAGTGTTAAGTTATGAAATTATATATTCTCTTTAACATTGGATGTGGTTCATCCAAGGTCTGGAAGGTCTGTTCATTAACTTTTGTATTAATGCTTAGATGATTAATAATTAAAGAGTTCAAAATTGAGACTTGGGGGATTTGAAACTCTATGGTCTTTGTCATTCGAACCAATCTCGTAGTCTAGTGATAAATCACTAATAAGCTCAGTCCGAGAGTAATATAGATTTATTGGATAATTCGAGAAAATTTGGAGTTTGCTTGTATGGGTATTATATTCAAAAATTATTTTAAGAATCGTGGAAAAGTGCGTCGGTGGTGGTGAAAATAATTATTGTTGTCGTCATTGTTGTCGCAGCCGCCAAATCAACCTAAAATATTGGGAAAAATTCCTAACTCAGTGGTAAAGTGGCAGTGGATAGGACAGGTCCTATTGGAGGCCAATCTAAATGTTGCCCTGATTGGTGGTTCGCTTTTTACTTGATTTCATGTCCGTAATAAACAGTGAACTATTTTTTCGTATTTTATTATATACAATCTTTAATTAAGTTATTATTATAAAAAAAATATAAAATAAAATATAAAAAAATATTTTTACGAGTTTAGAATGTATCTATGGGAATAGTACGGTGCTATTAGTGTAATATTGGGTCCATTGCGGGTCTAATAATATGATAAGAATGAATTAAAAAAATAATACTGATCGGTCATTGATAATATATAATAGACCCATTTCTAAAAAAAAATAGATATAAAATATAATTGTAAAAATAAACTGTAAAATAAATGTGATTTGATCATTTAGTTACTTAGCGACAATATTTACTTAGTGGGCCCTATATTGTAGACCACAGATACAACACACCCCTAAATCTTATTTTACATGTGCACTAAATGTTCAAATTTGTTTATAAACATTTGAAAGAAGTGGGTCCCACAACACATAACACGTAGGCTCAACTGTTAGTTTCATAATGATTGAATTTGAGCACACATGTTTTTGATTTCAATATTAAATGACTATTAAAGCTGCTTTTTCAGATGCAGACTCCTAAGCATGAATTTGCAAATTACTGTTGAGGAAGATTAAGGATGTGCATTGTTCATGTGGTTTTCGAGCTAAAAATAAATATAAATCGTACTAAAACTTCAATTCAAATGAACTAGTGGTGTTAGTACGGGTATCGACTATGGGAATCAAAAAGCTAAATTACTTTACTTTTAAAAATAGTTCTTAAATTGTTTTGGAATATAGAGATGTGATTTTGCTAATCAATTGAAATAAGTAAATATTGTATTTAAGCAAGAAGAGGTCTTATAGTTTTGAATCTACCTAGCCTTGTAACGATGAAATTGCATGAGTTTAGGAGTTTAATCAATTAATTAACCCGTGACTCATTATGGATGCAAGTTTTAACAGTGTCATCTAAAAAATTGAGGTGATATAGAATAACGTAATCTATCTTCGCTTAATATGAGTCATTTTTATGTTATTTAGACACGACATTTTAGTTAACATATAATATCTTAATGTATTTATATCAAAAGACAAGAAAACAGTTATAAGATGTATTTATAATCACAAAAAAATAAATACTCATGTTACATAGAAAACATGAAGAAATTATTAAAAATCAACAAATACAAAATACAAGGCTACTAGGATTGCATCTAAACCCTAAGAAAAGAGTATAATCACTTGTAATTGTAGATAAATCCATGGTTGATGAAATTTTCATGTTGAACAACATTGGATTCCCTCTTTGTTATTCTGTTGTGCATCCTCAAAGCTTGAACAACACTGCAAATAACCAAAAATTTTGTGGATAGAATTTAGGCAGTCTAGTCAAAAAATGGACCGCAATAGTAAAGTTCAAATCTTTTGGACTTTATTTTGGGCCTTTGTTGTAGATTTTATCGAGAATTTTAATACTGTAAAAAGTCATGCTGATCAATATCAATGGGTATAAAAAAATAATAATTATATGCTTGTTCAGAAGATCTTATTCTCAAGGTATTTGAGTTATTATTCAGTACTTTGAGAGCATTACTTTCTTTAATGTTGATTATGAAAATTAATCAAATCACAATGAACAAGGAGGTCGTGTTTGGTTCATTGAAATGAGAGATTGGAACGAAATGATAATTTTATAGGAAGAAAAATAATATATAGTCCAAAAACGTGATTCGATTGATCAGATATATTTTCCTCTGTATTGAGGTTCACCGTACACAAATGTTCCCAATTTATATAAAGTTGGACCGTCCAAAAACCAGCAAGATAGATACAAGTGCTCGTTATCAACGGTTGAGATCTTATTCGATGTGCTCTAATATGATCCCCTTCTAGGTCTTATATGTGCACTACAATTTTGGCCAATTGGAGGATATAGCAGAGCTATTATAAGAATGTTCAATTCAATTTTTGGTTCGTAATATAGAATGAACATTCCATTAGAATTATCATTTTATATTTCAAGGGAATAACGATTATGTAATTTATGAGAATAATAATTATTTCATTTATGTCTATATTTTTATTGAGACCAAAATGTCACCATATCACTTTAGCAACTATATTACGTACAACAACCGTTGAAACCAACCACCACCACTGTGGCAACTGCATCACTATAATAGATTCTTATGCATAACTAATATCAAAATGGGATTAATTATTCATATGCCATTGATTTTACGCTTGTTCTTGTCTTCATGCCACTAGTAGCTCATTTCATTTCAGCGAATCAACCGAGCCTGTGAGTAAAGATAGAAAATCAAATATGAACAAAAAAAAAGAATAATTTACGTGATGTGACATAAGTCTAAGTAATTACGTCTGTGGCCAATCACTATTTTAAATAGATTTTTACTACCTTAAATAGAACAATTGCTCAAATAGCTCTTACAACCTCTCTCAAACTCTAAGCAAAACAAATATTTTTTTTACTGAGTTTTAGGAATCGATAAAAAAACTATGAAACTTTTTTCGTTTTATCATTTTGTTTAATCAAAATTAAAAATTGAATAAAATGATTACAATAATAAAATTGAAGAGTTAATATAATAGTTTTGTTTTTTTAAAAAATTAAATTCTTTAAAAAATAAATTAATCTTTCAAACTGTTCAAATTTAAAAAAATGAACAAACAGAATGTGATGACAGTAGCAGTTAAAATCAGTTATTTTTTTGTTGAAATCGGTTACTTAGTCCAAATCCCTAAGATATCCCGAATCATAACAGAAATAGAGCTCATCGCGATATAAAAGTCAAAATCGCCACGTAGGATTTCTTAATAGTCCGCAGCCACACAATAGCGCATCTCACTCCAGCAGAAAAAGTGAAGAAAAGGGAAAAGAAAAAGCGTAACGTTTGGTTCAACGCCCGCATCTGATTCCTCTCTCTCTGTCTCTCACTCCGTTAACTTGACCGTACCGTACGCGAACTGTCGGTCACCTCCTGTATATATATTTGCCTATATATATCTTTTTGGGTAAATTGCACTTACCTCCCCTGATAAATACAATTATCTCGCCTTTAATTTTTAAAATAGTATTAATTTTCTTATTTTTTAAAATATTATCAAAATTTTTCAGAGTTAATTTTTGTGAAAAATAACAATATTGACTTTATGTTTAGAGATTTCAAATTTATTTCAAATTTAATTTTTAAGTATATTTAGATTAAGAGTACCAAAAAAGTAAATTATTTAGATCAACTTTAAAATAAGAATTCTTATTGATAATAAAGTTTTACTTTTTTATGTCTATTTTAATTAGAAGTATTTAAAAAATTAAAATTATTCAGATTATTTTTTATAAAAAATATTACTTATTTATAAAAAATAAAATAATTTATAAATAAATGGCATTTTAGATTAAAAAAAAAGAGAATATTTATTTAATTTTAATTGATATATTGAGAATAAAATTTGAAAATCCTAAATATAAAGACAATTTTGTAAGTTCAAGTACGGAATTTTGACAATAATTTTAAAAATATGAGAAGTCAATAAAATTTTTAAAACTCTAAGGGTGATAAATGTATTTATTAGAAATTTCAGGAAAAATTAGTAAAATTTTCCAACTCTCTCTCTCTCGCTCGCTCGTTACTGTGGAGACCGAGAAAGCGAATCTTATCTAGTCTTCTCTTATTGCCCTTTTGGCTGTTAGCGTTTAGCGCAAACCAGTGGGCAGCGTAACTAACGGCACCACGGAAATTGCGTGCCTCACGTCCGCCTATTGACACGTGTGTCAAGTAGGGACGGCGGTTCCTCTATTTTTGTCTTGTGTGGGTTGATTCATTCAACCAGCTTTATCTACCTAGGTATTTAATTATTATTAATATATATATATATATATATTTAATAGTAATATTTTTGAGTTTCTAATGAATTTTTTACTATTTAATTAAAATTTTATATTTTTTCAATTCCTCTAAGATAAATTTTAAAATATAAATATTTTGTTGAAATTTAAAAAAAATCATGAAAGACAAAAAATTTAGTTGAATTTTTTTAACTTCACTAATTTTTTTTCAAATTAAATATTTTTTTACCATTCAATTTTACTATTTTAATTTATAATCTAATATGACATAATCTTTAATTACAAGATAAAATTTATTTATTTTTCAGATCTATTGTATTAATGGTTGTAGAATGTGACATGTCAGATGATGAATCAAAATAATATATTAGCATAATATTGTTCATGGATGTAACACCACCTTTTTTACATCATTCTAGAACGAGATTTATCTGTTGATTAAG
>BRYE01000008.1:2325000-2327500 GCA_030159115.1 Actinidia arguta var. hypoleuca
GTTAAAAAGCTTGTAGACAGAAATAGACACGTACTGCGCACACTACTTATAAAAAGGACAATAATGATTTTTTTAGATGGTTAATTTGGTATAAAAATAATTTTTTCATCTTTAGTGAATTTTTTATCAAATTATATAACTATTTTTTATCATTATTTTAGAAAAAATAGTGTTTATACTGATTTTATATTTTTTATTCATTCTTGTGAGATAGTGAAAACTTCTATGCGGTCATGTGTGTGGTACATGATTATTTTCATCAACAAATTATAACGAGTATGGACGGAAAGTTCATATTGTAACTGTTTTTAAAATTCAGAATTTAATTTATTCTAATAATTAAAATGTGAGGAATGAAATATTGGAGAGCGTAAAATAAAAATTACCCCATCTACTGTGAATGGACTCACTTCATATCAATTTTACAATATCACAATTTTGGACATCCTCAAGTGCTCCTTAAAGATTGCCTTTCTCTTGTCCCAAAGTTCAATAGTCTACAACTCTGTTTTTGCTATAGGAAACCAACAGAGCTGCATATTATCTATAGCAAAATTGACTTCCACCGTATGAAATGGTTTTGCAATATATGACCGTGAACCAAGTCATAAGTTATTAAATCTAGACTAGTTACCTATCCTAATTATTTTAACTTAAATATTATTAATATTTAGTTGGTTTAACAATTTGATAATATTTGAGTGACGTATAAAATTTAGAATAAAATTATGTTTATACATGTTGGAACTGGGATCGAATTGAAAACGGACTAATAATTTAGTTCCGATTTGGTCTTTAAAGGCTATCGGTCCGATATCTCGTTCTCTAAGAAACTGGATCAATCTGGATCGTGTACACTCCTAATTACATATATTATTTTAGTTTTATTGAGAGCACCCTACATAAAGACAATTTAAGAAGTTAAAATACCAACAAATCCGGAGCTTTTAAATGCACACACATTTTATCTTAGAACTTCCCTAATAAAGTGATTTTTTATTCTTCTTACCCCTCAATATATTATTTACGAAAAGGGATTGAATCACAAAAAATGACTACCCCAAATTCTTAGTCCTCCCACCTCCACACAAGTGGCTACCCTATCAATATTTTCGCTGCACCCCTCCCCAAACCCCTATACTATTGTCAGCACCTTTCCCTCTTCCTCGACCACGCCTGCCGCTCCCCTCTTCTTCGATTGCCCCACCTTCCTTCCCCAAAGTGCAATGTCACGGTGACATTCGCCACCACTACTTCTGTCTCAATTGGATAGGGAAATGGGAATGACCAAAGGGTTGGGGGAAGGAGGCGGCAATCCTAATGGAGGAGGTGGTGGTTGGTGTAGGGTGAATTGGATTAGGATTTAAAATATTGAAGACGAGGGTATTTTCAAAATAAAAAAAGGTGTATATCTGGAAAGTATGAAAACCCCTTATTATACTATGGGGTGTAGTTAGAAGTTGTGTGTAGTGTGATAAAATTTGTCTGCATTGAGAAGCTTTCCACAATTATCCCAATCAATTTGCCTTCAAGTCCGGCAAATTATCTTTTGCTTGGGACATTGGCAAGTGGTGCCCTCGTATTAAAATTGACTTTTGCTTAACAACGTAGAGTGTTAATTGGTGATCTGTATGAATCGTTATACACAAGTAAGTTACAGTTTTCCCATTTATGTAGCTTCCATGTGGGGGTCGCAATCCAAGTAATCATTTGACAAGTAATTTTGTATTTTCTTTCAACAAAAGATCACATGGGAAAAGAGAGCAGAGTTTGCAGCCAATCGCTATTTGAAAAAAAAAATCATTTTAGTTCGAAACACCACGCCAGTAATTATGGAAAATGAAGAAGAGGTATTGACTAGGTGGTTTTGTCTTAAAATTGGTTTTATATAATTTAAAACTAGCAGTAATCCGTGTTATGCTTGAGCACGTTTATTTTTGTCTACTTAGAAAAATTAAGTATGAAACTCACTATAGGTTTCCTAAACTATTACTCCCATATGATCATAAATACTTTTGTTAGTATAGATACATACAGGGGTAATCTTGAAAAGTACAATATTTTGATGGATTTTATATATATTAACTACATGTTCTCTTAAACAGTAAAACTCTTAAAAATGACAAATAAACTAGGATGAAGAGAATTTAATGAGTTAAAAAGTTAGGTGGTATGTACCCTTTTTATGGTGTACGTCAGACGAACTTTCATAACTAGTCAAAATATTTCGTAATCATCATCATAGAAACTCATAACAAATAAACTAGTATAAATTTGTGACCACTCATAAAACCCAACCTCTTCACTAGTTTTTCTATTGAGTTAATCTTGAGTTTTTGTTAGAATGCTCCATATTCAATTTGAGCATCCAAAACTGGGTCAATTACCAACAAAAACATCTCGGAACACTGTTTTAGCACTATGCCAAATGGCCCAAAAGAAGAAAAGCAAAGCAAATGAAGCAGACCATACACTCGGTTCAACAAGCTTGGTGAGTTAA
>BRYE01000008.1:2332500-2335000 GCA_030159115.1 Actinidia arguta var. hypoleuca
GGATAGATGTGTAGCTCATGGAGGATGGTGGAAAACACATATTTCTAACTGGCTCCTATGTCTTTCTAGGAATATTTCTACCAGAATTCTTAAAAGTTTTGTGGTGATTAGGAGTGAGCTGGGGATTTAGGACTGCTGGCCATGTAGTTCGTGTCTTTGGATTGTGTTTCTCAGTCAGGGGTATGCCCCAGTTTGATCATGTAGTTTGCTGGTGGTGGGATAAAACTTTTAACTTACCAAAAAAAAATGGCAGGAGCTGAGGTGTTTGGGATCCTCTTGATTAGAGAGGGAATTGGGGCAGGGAGTTCGGGTTGCCAGCCCCTAATGGGGGAAAATGTGGATACATAAATTGAGGTTGGGGCTGGGTATAATGTGGGAGATTTTTGAAGCCCGCTCTTGGATTTGGTCGTAGACTCGAACTCGGCCTGATTATAACTGTAATTATAAGAATATCCCTATTTAGTGTAGGTTATTTAAGAGTTTGAGATTTCCGTCATTATTAATCTTATTATTTAAGGTGTGGTTGAAGAAAATTATTTTCATGTGTTTTATGATTAATTATATATACATTTTTACTAAACACGTGTTGATAGTTTGAAAAATAAAATTATTGTTATATAATTTTATATTTTTTTCATTGTATAACAGTGCTTTTGAAATCAAATTAATGACAAAAATATTTTAGACAAGACAGGTTGGGATGGAGACAGGCTACGCTGGCTCTATTATAAACAAGGGATAAGATTTATACCTTCACCCTATTACGGGTTTGGGGTGGGATATGTGAGAGGGTTCTTGTAAATGGGACAGGATATGGTCTCGGACAAACTTGTCTCAATTCGCTCAATTGCCATTCTTAATGATGAATATGGTTAGATTTTTGGAAGAAAGGGTTTCAGGGTGGGAAGTGGAGGGAAGGAAGCAAAAAGGGGTGGTGTGTAGGGGTGTAAACGTTTTTGTCGGTTCGTATTAGTCAAGTCAAAATCAAGCTAAATCAAATGAGGTACAAAATCAAATGGTTCGGTTTGATTTTTAGTTTATTCGGTTTGTACTAAAATTGTAAGTCTCTAGACTTAAACCACCATATCATACACAAAAAAGACCACCTGACCCTATAAAAACCATTGAATAAGACATATTTATATTTAACTTTGTCCATTATTTTGGACATTCAACAAATGACAATAAAAAATCATCCAAAATTATTACTAACTGTTAACATAATACCAACAGTTGTTCAAATATTTAAGATTAAGAATGTGAAACTTAACACATATTACAAATTTCAGTTCAATTCAATTCAGTTTAAATGGTTTTGTAAACTATAATATCAAATCGAGTCAAAAAATTCAATTTTCTAAATTTCAAAACCAAATCAATTGATGTAATCTACGAAATCAAACCAAACCAACTTTTTCAATCTATTTTGTATATAGGTTTGATTTTTTTGATTTTTCTTACTCCTCTACTGTGGGGTTAGGTGGCCATGGATAATGGAAATGCGTGATGGTGGTAGGTGCAATCTGATGGCCACGGATGGTGGGGATGGTGGTTGTACGATGTCTGTGGAAAAGGAAGAGAGAGAGAGATGAGGAGGTGGTGGACCTGGTGGTAACAACACTAGGTTTGTGAATGGCAGGTAAGAAACACATGCTTAAGCCAAAAAAAAAATTCAAGTAATAATGAACCATTAGTGTTAAATTCTATTTTATTTATATGATGACAAAAATAAAAATAATATAAATTAATAAGGTTATTTTTGTAGTTTTATGTATAACACCCAAAACTCAGACTCTATCAAGTTGCATAATTTAAAGGCTTTATTTTACAAAATTCCTAAATTATCGCATTTTATTATTTTTACTCATTTAAAAAATGAATCATAATGACACTTTAACTATTTAATTGTATAATTTATACCCCATTTATTATTAATCTATTTGAAATAATGATAAAAATCAATCACGTATTGTCTATGTACTTAAATTAAATGTTCTTTATGTCTAAAATATCATTATTTTTTTATAAAAAATAAGTAATACTCCATATACAGGCTTATTCAATTATTGTAGGACTAAACCTAACCCTTATTAATAAGCCTTTAAATAGATTATTGCCTTTTTTTTAAAAAAATAAGAATATTTGGATATAAGAGTATTTAATTTAAGCATTTGGACAACACTTGATCGATTTTTATCACTATTTCAAACAGATTAGTAATGAAAGGAGTGTAAGTGATACAATTAAATAATCAAGGGTCAATATGGTTTATTTTTTAGATGGGAGGGTGAAAATAATAAAAGATGATAGTTTAAGGGGTATTTGTGAAATTAAGCCTAATTTAAATCCAAAACTCACCCACCCCGTCCATTACGGTTTGATAAGTGGAGACCCATCGGCTATTGACTTTTTTGCCATTCCTAGAAACACTTAATTGGCTAGAAATAAATGACAGCTTTGAAAAAAAAATTAATAATAGATGTAACGATATTATTTTAGT
>BRYE01000008.1:2362500-2367500 GCA_030159115.1 Actinidia arguta var. hypoleuca
AATTTGTAATTAAGTATAGATACTTAAACATTCATCGCTAAAGTTTCTAACATACGTTTTTGTAATTGACCTAATGAGTTTTCATTTTCCGAAATTTTTATCTGATAGTTTCATTATTAATTATATTAAAGTGACTTAGTTTTTTCCTTTTCATTGTTATGTTACTTTCCCTTACTGAGTTAACAAGTGTGAGTGTGTGCAAAATAAAATAAAATAAAGTGTTGTTAACTAATTCATGGTTGGGATCATTGTTATATATAAGGGGGAAGTTGAGATATTCGATCTATTTATTCATATGGTTACAAGTATTATTAATCAAAAACGAGGGGGCACGTGCCCTTTTTAAGCCTTAATTTCCTCCGCCCCTGAGGTCTCGTCATGAGTGACCCGATGAAAATCACCGTAAACATAACGCCTCAAAGTGCTAAGCAACATTGTTTGGGTTTTACGAATAATAAAAGCGTGGAGATTGTTTGCTTGTTGTTTTTTGAATCGGCTTATCATGGTAGCGATCATAAATTTTGATTTTGTTATAGTATTTTTTTGGAAAATAAAAATATAAAAACTAATCCCATTTGGTGTACCAACCATAAATTATTTTTTAATGCCAAACATATTTGAAATATTCGGGGTTTTATTTTAATATTTTGTACCAAATAAATATTTTGCCCTCATTAAAAAAATATTTTTTATTTTAAATCTTAGATTTTGCTATATCTCTTTCATCAGTGTAATTCTTGCTGGGTGATTCAGCTGGAGTGGTGGTATTATAGATCTGTCTGCATGGCGAGTCCAAATCTGATTGTTTTATTTTTTTTTCCCCGTTTTGTTTTCGATTTGGTTGTTGAGATTTTGTGATTAATTTATTTATTCATTTATTTTATTTTATTTATCACTTTTTATATTATATTTTGGGAAGTTACACTTTTACCCACTTACTTTCACCTAAGTTTCGCTTTGCATCTTTCACTTCTAATTGTATCACAATCAAACCCTCACACTCTAGGTTAAATGTTAGAGAGACCTTTTCATTCAAGTGATGTTCAAATTTATGACAGAAGGATGAACTGGGAACTCATAAAAAGAGGTCACATGGCTCTTAACTGAATAGAAGATGGATGGAAGGAATACAATGACACTTGAATTAAAGTGTATAGCTAAATGACATAATTACAAGTAAAGGGGGCACAATGAAACTTTAGTGAAAGTACAGGAGTAAAAGTATATGTGGTGGTCCTCATTTTTGGGGTCCATTTTGTGGATTGATATAAATTGTAACCTTGTGAAAAATACCCATACTTAATCAAATCAATGTCTTTGGCAAAACAAGTGAATAAGACCAAGGAATGTGAAAAAATAAAATAAAATAAAACAAAACTAATTATGTGGGTCTTTCATGCATTTGATTTTCTTATGGTTGTTTTATGATGGAGCTGTGCTTCACCCGTAAGGAGGCATGACTCCTCTTACTTCTGCTATAATCCCTAATATACCACCCATCATTTTATATATATTACATTACAATACAATAACCCTCAAACTCTAATGTCTGTTCTTAATCTCTGTCATGATCCTTCCAAAAATAAAATTCTAATTCCGTTTCTCGGTTGTTCTAGTGTCAAAACTCTTTTTTTACAATATTGAATCAAAATATTCTTAAACTCTCTCCACGTCTTTTGATTTCTCTCTATATCTTCATCATCCCTACCAATTCTAGCCACCACCACCAGCGACCACTTTTCGTCCGGTCACAGGCACCAACGATAACTTTTCTGCCGACAAACTTTCTGGTTAAAATTGTACACTTTGAATATTTTGCAAACAAATAATGAACAGTCACGTTTTACTGTTTGAATATTTTATAAATAGAAAATAAACAGTAAAATTTTACTAGTTAAATATTATGTAAACAGAAAATTTCGCTATTAGAAATTTCACCTACAATAAAATTTGAAAAAAAATGTACTAGAGATAAAAAAAATAACTTATTTATCAAGTGAAAATAATTTTTTTATATTTTTTTTTTGTATTTTTGTTTTCAATTTTGAGAAAATAAATTAAATTTTCCTATTTACCTCGTCAAAAGAAACCGAAAAGTATAATTTTTTTTATCAAAAAGTAAAGAAAAAATCACTAAAGATGAAAAAACTCAAAACTCAAAATAGCTCAAAAAAAAAAATTAGTACAAACTGGGCTAAAGGTCATATAAAATTCAAGGTCACAAATCATAGCGACATTTTTGGAACAATCTCACTTTCAAAGATTTGGTCGAATCTGAGGCATTTAAAATCAAATTAAAAAACTAGAAATAGAGGAGAACCATTTTCTTGCAGTTTATTTATTTTTGGGATAATTTAAGGATAAATTACACTATTACCCTTGTACTTTCACTTAAATATTATTGTGCACCTGTTAAGTGTCAATGTAGCTCTTTTATTCATCTTTCGTTCAATCAAAGGCCTTGGCTTCTTTCTACAAGGTCACATGTAATCTTTCAATCACTTAGACCCAATTTGAGATATGAGTGTTTTTATTTTTTTTAGTTTCTTGGTTTTTAATTTTTTTGTTTTAGTGAATTTTTTTCGCCATTTGATAAAAAAATTAAATTTTTTTGGCTCCTCTCGCCAAGAGAAGTCCGAAAATATAAAAAAAATTATTTAATTTGAAAAAAAAAGTTCACTAAAGGCCAAAAAAAATATTTTATCCCTAAAAAAATATTTTTTAAATTAGATAAAATTTTTTATATTTTCGGACTCTTCTCGTTGAGAGGAACCGAAAAACTATAAACTTTGTATTAAATAGGAAAAAAATTACTAAAAATAAAAAACTCAGAAAGCAAGAAACCAAAAAAAAAAAAACTCATATCCCAAATTAGGCCTTAATTGAATAATAGATAGCCAAAAGTTCTACGTTAATAATTGCTCTGAAGTGAAAAATGGTTGATTGATATAATTGAAATTAAATGGTCCAAAGTGTACGTGAGTGAGATTTTGATAAAAGTGCAAGGGGCAAAGTGTACTTTACCCATAAATCAATGACAAAAAGATCAATTTGAGGGATTGAAGTGGTCCTGTCTTTGTGGATGGATTGAACTTGAAGTGGTCCATTTTTTGCAAAGGTTATTATATAGTTAGAAATTGATAAATTATGAGCCTCCTACAATAATTGTTGATTTAAACTTTATTGTTTTAAATAATTAATGGACACCATCTAGTCATTAGTTGGACCACAAAACACATTATTTTCCAGATTTTCATGATGGCTATGTTATTTTCCTGTTGTACTACTTTGTATTGGCATTGTATGTAACCAAGCCTAATTAAGTCTTTGTTCTAATCAATTGAGATTAATTATATGAATCATTTTACGTCATCAGGTTCTATTAAGGACCAAATGTTGAATGCATTTGCATTGTATGTGATCGTATCAATTGGGTTGTGTTTTTGTTTTTGCGTTTTGTTTCAAGAATACTCAAAGCATGCATTACTTACGTGACTACGATTGGTCAAACAACACTAAGACTACATTTGCATTCAAATTTATGTCTCAAGTTTGTCGAGTGTATTTGGATGGCGATAACCCAAATGATTTAAAATTTAAGAAAATTACTATTTTGATTTTAACTCCAATGTATGTGTTATTTAACAAATTTCTCGACTTCACAACCCATTTCAATTTCGACTCAAATACTTTACCCTCGTATTCTCTCTCATCCCTTCTCCTCTATCTCGCCTCATCTCTCTCTCATCTCTCGTCCCTCTCTCCCAAATAGGTATTAATTGAAATTTATTTAATTAAAATCTTTTTTTAAAAATATATTCAAATAAAGGATTTGAAATCGATAGCTAGAGATTTAAAATACGAATCAACGATTTTACTATTGGAGCCTTTTGAGGAAGAAGATTTTTTGATATAGTTTGTACCTTTAAATAAGAATAATTTTTCTTAATGGGCCTTTGCAGTTTGAACAAGGATTATCATTGGGCCTTGTAAGTTTTAAATGGATGTGGGCTATAGGACTTTGAACAAGGAATATTTTTGTTCCGATATCAATTTTTCATATGCCATTGGATAAGGAATATTTATTTGGACCCTTCGATAATAACTGACTGTGAAAATTCATGGACTAAAAAAAAAAATTGGGAGCCTTAGGCGAGTGCCTCATTCGCCTAAGACTTTGGCCACTTCAAGTATCACCATTTAAGACTTTGGCCACTTCAAGTATCACCATTTATGTTTATATTTTCGTTATATATCTTTCATTGTCAACTATGATTTTCGTGTCTGGCATTTGGCAATCATATTTTATCTTTCTCAATGTTGATATTGTTGGGATTAGTTCATCCATGTGTGATATGAAATTTATATTATTATTGATTTTTTACATATATTGAGATTTGGGTGTAGAGTTCGGAATTCACTAAAAATCTAATATGTATTAAGTTTTATTAATTGTATGAAAAAAAGAGAGTTATACATGGAGTGAAAATATCTACTAAATTAAAATTATTAAAATAAAAAATACAAAATTTTGAGGTTCATAAATTTTAATCAAACTACGAAAAACATTTACCAAAATCAAAAAAATCTCAAAAAACCGAAAACCAAAATTAAAAAACTAAAAACCCGAGATTGGGCTTAAGACAGTGGCATTTTCCCTTGGTCCCCCAGAAACCATGCATCTTTGGATTCAGATCATTTGAAGTGTAAGTTCGGTAAAATATTTTTAAAGTGTACAAAACGATATCGTTTTGTACATTTAAGGACCCAAATTACGTTGTTTTGATTTTGCTCATGAAACAACGTCATTTTATGATTAATTAAAATGACATTATTTTAATCTTAAAATATATAAAATAACGTTATTTTGTACACTTTAAAAGCACTTTACCGAACTTAAGAATCCCGACATCAAAAGTCCACACACACACTCTTAAAACACGCGTAGTTTTGTTTTCTTAAAGATCCTGATGCTCACGAAAGTTCCCTTACGCGATGGG
>BRYE01000008.1:2385000-2387500 GCA_030159115.1 Actinidia arguta var. hypoleuca
ACATAATCATATATCTTGAGTCCATAAAAAATCAGATTTCACTTCATATGAATATTCACGGTCCATAATCTATAAAAAATTGTGATAGAACTATTTGTTTATCGTATGTTTCAAAAGCAAACTCAAATCATTCCATTTCAAAACTTCATGTGTCTCCCACTTTTCACGAAAGCATAATATATGTTTACTAATTTCTCTTCAAAATTTAAATTATTATTCTTATATTTTTTTATTAAATACATTTAATGTTGTTCTCACTTTGAATGTCTTAAAGAATATTTTCTCTACCAGACTAATTTTATCAAAAGCTGAGTCTATTTATTAAAAGTTATTACGTAAACTTTTCTTGTTCTGGCCCATAGCAATTGTGGTCAATTGGTTCGGTTTTGAGAAAATTATAAGTCATAACAGAAAATTTTGATTTGTATAATTGTAAAACCGAAATCTAAACCGAACGGTTTGGTAAGAGGAAACTCGATTCGGTTTTTTGGGTTTTTTTGTTTAGGCTAATTTTTTTGGTGCCCCCCAAAACTTCACTTAATCGTCAATTTTAAACTCAAAAATGTAACAAATCAACTGAGATTTCGAAGAAAAAAGCATATTAATGTCTCTATTGCCATGATTGACTGATCTTTATTTTTAAATGATGGAGATTTAGATTTACGTATAGACTGTGAGATTTATAAAACATGTGATGACTTATATAATTTCGGTTAGGTTCAGTTTTGAATGGTTTGGGAGACCAAAAAAATGAATCTAACAAACAAAAAATCGATTTTTAATAATTTAAAACTAAACCAATTGACCAATTCTACAAGACCGAACCGAACGTAACTTTTCGGTCCGTTCAATTTTCTCAGTATTTTCTTAATGTCCTCCTAACAATGTCTGGCTTTCAAAAATTAGAAATCTAAACACCCACCCACTGTGTATGTGATGGGCTCATGTTTTTTTGTTTTCAGAATTTTTATATTGTTCTTTTTCTGGGTCATCTGATTCTGTAGATAGTCTCATCCTCCAAAGAAACATACAGATGGAAGAAGAAAAGATTCAAAGTTAAAACAGTCGTATCCTTTTGTTTGGAAACCAATGCCTTTAATTACTTGAAATCTTCTATTGGTTAGAAGCCAATGTAGATTTTTCTTCAATGGTTTGTTTGGAGTTGCCTCTTAACTGGTTTCTATTCTTCAAATAGTTTTGCAAAACACTTTTTAGAATTGGTTTTGAAAACAAAATTACCTGGCCAGATACTCTAATTTTGTGGCCGTGGACTTTTGTGATGTGACATTTGTTGAGGATATATACGAAGAATAAGTCATACATCGGATAATTAGAAAATTAGTTGGCTCTTAATATACATAGGATGAGCTCATCACTTATAAGGCTTAAACTTTTAAGTGAGTATGAGTTTCAAACAGTATATATTGGGTCAAAGTGATGTGGATGTGGATTTATGCGATTTCTTTCCAAATGGATCAGGGCCTTACGCCCACGGGCGGACCCTTGAAGTGAACTCTCTCCCAACAAGTGGTAACAGAGCTGATGGTTATCGATCTATGGATGGCAACACACTGATGTTATGGGCTTGCAAGAAACTCTCAAGAGAGAAAAATCCAAGGTGCATGCAGTATGTGTAGCCTGCGGTAAGGTGGCTCTCGATGGAGTAATGGTGGATAGCTCTTGATGAAGTGAGTGCAGTGAAGAAGCCCGAGTTTAGACACGGTGTTGGAGAATAATAGATCAAGGATTAAGGGAGAGCTTGGACGATCAGAATGTTAGACCATTCACGCATGAGGAAGAGATTGTTGAGGACATGTGTGAAGAATAAGTTATACATCAGATAACTAGAAAAAGAATTAACTCTTAATAAACATTGAATGTGCTCACTACTTACAAGGTTTAAGTTTTTAAGTGGGTATGAGTTTCAAACAATGTATGTTGTGCCAAGGCGATTTGAATGCGAACTTATATAATTTTTCTCCAAATGAATCGAGCTTTAGGCACACGGACGGACCTTGAAGTGAACCCTCAACCAACAACATTGTATGTTCAAATCCTACATAGAAGTTTCATAAACATGTAAATGGGACAGGGTCACGGACATAATACTTTCATAATGAAAAGGCAATTGTACGTATAACTAAACATAAAATTGGTAGCATATGCATAAAATATAACAACAATATCAATTTTGGGATGCCAATTTTATGTAATTTAAAAATATTAATAGCGAAGTTACTAATTATTATAAAATTGCAATATTTTGAAAAGTATAAAGTAGCGGTTGCCTCTCCTCTCTCCCTTGCGTCCCTCATTGGGTGGAGTGGTAGGATTTAGGATAGATTAGGCTACGACAAAAAAAAAGAAAAAAAAGAAAAAGAAAACTCAATTGTCTATTATTTTTCATATCATGTTTGGTTTTGACGATAAATAGTTTTTATTCTTATTGAGCAACGCTTGAATTGTGCTTAGGCTATGTTTGGCACCAATTTTTTTTTTC
>BRYE01000008.1:2435000-2437500 GCA_030159115.1 Actinidia arguta var. hypoleuca
ATTGTAACCAACACCACAAAAGTCTATTATTTCTATAGTACGCATCGTGTGTACCATACATTTTTCTGTCTTTGAATATTCATGTTAAAAGTATAGATTTGGAAAGTAAGGGAAATTTATACCAGAAAAGGTCTGATTTTTTTGCTGCCCACTGAAGTTAAAGTGATTCCGGGGGTAGATGGATTTGAGTGGGATGAAAAGACATGAAAGAGAAAAGAATTGGGACCTGATGCTTTGTGCAGAAAGTCTGATGGATCCAAAAGACATGGGTTTCCAAATATGGGGTAATTGGAATCTAATGGAATTTATCATGGTGGGGACAAGCAAACCAGCTTTTGGCAATGGGGAAAGCATTTTGCACCTAGTGTTTCAGTTCCAAAATTATAACTTTGTGAACGAGGAAAGCATTACATAGTGGTTTACCATTTCTTTCCCGTGAAGACTCTCTCTCTCTCTCTCTCTCTCTCTCTCTCACACACACACACACACACACACACACACACACACTGGATTACAGGAATGAGTGGAAGAGAAAGCTACACAAGGAATGAGTATGCACCAAATTAACTAGTGTTCTTTACTGTATATTGGGTATCTTTTTGTAACCCCTTAATATTCACTAGAAAATGATTCATTTTAGTAATTAACACAATTACGAATTTGAAGTTGTTTTTTCGGAAGTTCAAAATTTGGATCAAACTATATCGCCAAAAGTTCAAACCACAGTCTAATTGATCTATTTTAGTTCTTACTTTTTAGATAAATTTGATCATGGGGGAATCTCAGATGTCATGTAACATCATGCATGAATACTAAGTTTGAGTTCGACTTTATTTCATGGTATTTAATATGTTGCGATAGATGAAATAATCATATTTCGCAATTGTGTTTCTTATTTATTCATTATTTTGATTTCTTTGTTGGTTATTCTTATAGGCTCCTAATCCTTTGTCTCAACTCCCAAGCTTCTTTGATTTTTAGCATAGAGGAAAACAGATTCTGTATCATTCCTGAATGGTTTCTGCATGGGTGCTTAAAATGAGCATCTTATTGTACATACATAGTAAAAGTATGTACGGTAAACCAAAATTATGTACATTTCTTGTTCATATTACGTCTGTTTGTGATTTTGTTATGTATTTTGTTAGCTACGTTACGATTTTTAAAATCTTTGTTATGCATTAATTTGGTATGATTACGTGTTGTTGTGGTTATGCTATACATTGTTTGATTGTTTTACGCATTTTTTTATCCGGGTTATGCATTTTTTTGATTATTTATTTTTCAAGTACGTTTGTTATGCATTTTTGTTTGTTATGCATTTTTGTTGCATGTATACGCATTTTGTGATCGCATTACGCATTTTGTAGATGTAGTTACGTATTTTTGTGGTTATTTAATTAACTATATTTGTTATGCATTCATGTAACTTAGTTACGTGTTTTTATGGTTTTGTTACGCATGTTCTGCTTATATTATGTTTTTTTTCTAATTCGAGTTATGCATTATTTTGGTTAATTCTATGTTTAGGGGTTTTGTTACAATTTTTTTTTTTTGGTCTCAATACGTATTTTTATAGTCATGTAATATTTTTTGTGGTCAGAGTTACATCTTTTGTGTTTAATATTGTTTTCAAGTGTTGTTATATTTTTTTATTTATGTTATGATTTGTCTAGTTAGATAATATACATAAATAACATGAATCATTAACATACATTACATTTGTATAATATACATACTTTTATTATGTGTATACCGTAACTTTTCCAGAATGATTAAGTTTGTATGTTATATGTATATTAAAGTATATAAGTGACAAAAGTGGGACTCATCTTTTTGTATATTACGTGGTTGCTAGTGTAGAAAGTACTATTTCGCTAATAAGCCCATTATTTTGTGATATTGGATAAGAATATAAAAAATACATGTACATAATTTGGAGGTTCAATTTCTTAGATGAATGTACAAGTATTCCAATAGTTGGTACTGGCTAAAATGTGTGTTAAGTTAAATTGAGACCAACTTTGATGCATTTACATGTTAAAAATAAATTTGAAATAAAATTAAAAATAGCCACGGCCACAAACATCAGCCTCCTGTCTCTCTCTCTCTTTCTCTCTCTCTCTCTTTCTTAACTTTCTTACTCCAACTAATTGAATATGCCTTTCCTTAGATTTTCCAAGGTTTAATAAACACCAAGCTAGTTGTACTTGGTTGGTGATCGACTTGTTAAATATTTATTTGAGATCGGTCCGCTTAATAAATAAATCAAACTTCAATAAATTATTAAATTTTGTTAAATTTTTAAACCAAGTTTAAATAATTTAATAAGTTTATAATTTTTAAAAAATTCAAGTTACTCTAGCTTTGTTTGTTGCTCGATTAAATCTCATATTAGATCGGTTCGTTTGATAATAAAAATACTCAAATATATTTTTAAAACTTATTAAATTTTCAAACCAAGGTTTAACAGTATAATGTTTGGCTCGTTTAACTCATT
>BRYE01000008.1:2452500-2460000 GCA_030159115.1 Actinidia arguta var. hypoleuca
GTCAGGGTACGGCTTATTGGAACAAAATGCCAAAAATGCCCTTCCATGTCCATGGTAGTTGTTTACAGGAGCGGCACCACATGAATGTTGATTGGGGCAGCTGCCCCCATCAGCCTTTGGAAATGTTAAAAAAAAAAAAAATATAGTGTTATATACATATTTTACAAAAAATTGAACTCATAAAAGAAATATATTTGACCCTATTAACAAAAAAATTGTGTTTAAATTTTTGCATGACACCATTAATTAAAATTTTTAGAGCCGCCACCGGTGTTTAGCAACACAAACATGTTGCTTATGTTTTGGGCTGGATTTACATGTGTAAAAGGGCAGTTTGGAGAGAGAAAGTGAGGGAAGAAAGAGAAACGGGTACCCCATATGAGTGACACTGTCCTAAAGACTACTTCAAAACTTGAAATTGGGCCTTTCTCACTCTAAACTTAAGGATCGGGCCTGTTTCCTAATTACATGGGATGCCATGAAACCGACTATTTTTCATCTTCACCACTTATTTTGTGCTTTTTCTTGTTCAATTAAATTTTATTTTTCTGAAAAAAAACTCAACCATGAGAAATTGTAATTGAATTTTGCATAGTATATTCTTAAATTAATATATTTGTGTTTCTAATATTACAAATAAATATGTGATTTTAGGCCTAGGTTTCCCTTGAAGGCCCAAAGTTTCCAGTTCTGTTTGGATTTGGTTTTATTGGACCATTTTATTAGTATTAAAAAGTCAAAATTTCAAAAATGGAACTATTATTAGTCTTTTTTTTTATTGTGGAACAAAAGGAATTAAGATAATACCCAAAGGGTTCTCTCAAATAACAATGTTATGCTTATCATCTGCTCCTTTCTGCTCCTTTATAAACACCGATATAATAAGTTCAACAAATGATTTAGTTATATTTGATCGCATCAAATGATAAACCAAAAAATGTAAAAGCATTTACTTGGTAATGTCTTTCTCTTTTTGGACACAAAACATAATATGGAGGTGTTTGCTAGAACTGTGAAAATCAACTTTTAGATTTTGGCTGAATATTCTACTTTAGATTATTGATTGTAGTAGAAATTGCAGATGTGAGATAATGAATTTATTAGAGATGTTTGAGATGCCCAATTCCAATCTAAAATCAATTGACAATAGGTGAAGTAACTTCTATATTAGAGATGCTAAGATTGGTTGACTTAGGTGAGCGATGCTGGATAATATCTAACAAAATTAAAGATGGAGAGTAGTATTTACTGCAAAACTTGAAAATTAATATTTTCTTGTAAATTTGTCCATTTTTCTCTTAATTTTTTAATAGAAAATAATTAGTAAGGATATTTTTGTCTCTAAATACCTTAATGACACTAGAATCTGCTTCAAAGCACCTCCAACTCAGCTTTAAAAATTAATTTTTAAAACCCCTTTTCAGTTTTCTAGAATCACCATAAAGTTATTTTTAGATTTTTAAAAGTTTTGACAAACACTCAATAACGCTTTTGAAAATTCAAAATCTAAATTCTACTCCTAAAAGATTTTGCAGACACCCCAGTGTGTGATTATATACTTTATTTTAAACTAGGTATACATATTTATAAGAAAATTAAAATACGTAGCCAAAATCCCAACTATAACATCATTATTAAGAAAATTAATTTGAGACGATACCAACCGATACTGTCAACTAGATATCACTGAAATATATGAGCACCAGCTTGTAAAGTCTATTAATATATTGAGGAGAGTTGTGGCCCTATGGGTAACGCAAGGGGTATCCCATTGTTTACGCCATCATCATTCACCATTAGTCTACAAATATAGATAGATAGATAGATAGATAGATAGATAGATAGGTAGATAGATAGATAAATTTTATTATAAAGGGAACATTTCAGTTTGATGTAGACAAAATCTTAAAGTCGACTCACATTTTTTATAAAAAAAATATTCCTAGAACCATAACGGTTGATAACCATTGTTTCATGGTTACAATAATTGATATTAAAATAAGGAAAAAAAATAAAATTAATCAATTTCAATAATTAATTCTGCATAATTTTTGACTTTTGAATGTTAGATGTAATACTAAGGTTCAGTTTCAAAGTATACCCCAGTGCAGCCTTAGCTTTTTCTTTAGTTACATTATGTTGATGCATTTATATGGGGGTCGGGTGGGAGGGAGATATGTCTTAGCCCCCAGCATGTTCAGATTTCAGAATAAGTTGCTTCAACTACACAATGGTTTCCAAATTAGGATAAAGGAGGGTTAGTTATTGAAAAAAAAGAGTGGAAAACTAGCCTCTGATGCTCATCTCTTGCCAGATCCACATCGCTATACTATTTTGCAAAACTGATTCGGAAAATTAAACCTGATTCGGAAAAAAAAAAACTCCTTGGATACTAGAGGCAATTCATGAGCAGATCAAGCTGACTATTTCATAGTTCTCCAACTTACATGTATGTATACAACCCCCAGGGCCACACAAGAAAAAAACATAAAAAAAAAATAATTCAGAAACAACCAAGTTCACAGCTTCAGATACTTTTGAATACAAATCACATATTTCTTTTCAGATATCATTATATTATCGTACAAACAAGATTATCTTAGAATTTCATTCAATTGCATACATTAAAGAAACCCTTTTCGCCTCCGAGGCAAAAGACTAAGAAAAGAGAAAATACAATCACTTCAACTCTCTTGTTTTAATTCCAATGACCACGATTTCATCCAACAAGCCTTGACCACAGAGGACAGATAATTTACAATTACAGGAGTGTTGATGGACTCTTTACGAGAGAGAGAGCTCGTTTCTGGTTAAGAGATGGAAAATAGAAGTGGCACCACCGCTCACTAGTAACTAGAATGAGGCCAGGAAAAGATAGCTCGGGAAATAGATACTTTGTGGAACTGAAATGCTACTGTAATATCCTGTTGATTGCTATAATAAAAACCAGAAAAGCCAATAGGTATTGGGTAGATTAAGAATGGGTTTTGTAGCAAAGGATTTGAGTTAAAGAGAAACTCGATGAACAGTGATATATGCACGAGAAGAGTAATGCTGGCAGATATCAACTCGAAGAGTGTATTTCTTGACGAGCTGCTCACACTCAGCTGCCCATCATTGATGAATTCGTCCTTGCCGGTAGTTATGGAAGCATTTACAGACGATGAACCTGATATACGAGAAAATAAATTAAATGTAGTTGCAGATGAGATTTCATCCGAGAGCAAGAGCGAGAGAGTGACTTACAATCATAATCATCCCAACCAAGCTGTTGATGAGCCATATCATAAACAAAGATCTTATCTTTAAGAATAAGAACTGCAACAAAGAATTCAATGAGTTTGTTAATATCAATGCAAAAGGTGAGCAGTGAGGCAACTTAATCTTCTGAATGCTTTGATAATTTGCAAGCTTCAAGACTTAAAAGAAAAATAAAATTGGCGGAAGTAGCTTAACCCAAAAAAAAAAACACCTAGAAAGTGAGTGGGTGGTGGTGGTGGGTGGGTGGTTTCTAACAAAGAAAAATAATGTAAGATACTCCATCAGACACTGCCAGTGAGGAAATAATGATAGTCGTTAGAGGACTCAAGAAACAACAGTGAGAAAAGAAAATACTATAGGGTTATGGATGCTTTATCCAGAGAATTTTCAACAGCCTACACAATACAGTGTAAGCACCATGAACTTAGACAATGGCACGAGTTGACAGATACTAAAACTAAGGGTAGAAATTGCATTAGATTCAATACAGCAGCAAAGTTAACTTAAACTGGTTGGTGCTACTCCAATCAAACAAAGAGGATTTTAAATTAAACAAGAAGTATACAAAAATAAGAGAGTACTCAATAAGATGTAGTAACTAGTCAGAACCAAGTTGGTTAAGCCTTTAACCAAGTTCAAATACTTCTAGGCGAGTGCTGCTTGGTGGAAAGTTTCAATCACCTATCTACTTACTTACATCTAAGCTAAATGCTGTACAGAGAGTTGGAAAATTAAAGCTTGTGCCTGTCCTGCTTTGTTGCATCTAACAAGAATCCACTCGTGCCATTCACGAAACATAGACCGAAAGATCATGTATTTCGGTAAAATAATCATAGTTATATGGAAGAAAATATTTTCACATGAAAATCAACCTAAACTCAAAGGACATAAAGTGTTTTAATGACCTCGTATGCATAATTATTTCCCAAGCTATTGGCATAATATACAAGACCATCTAAATATATGAATATAGATACATAAGTATTTAACTCCGCCTACATTTCATTCATAACACAGTCGGTCCTAATCCAAATATGGGAAGATGATCATGCATTTGGTAAATGGTCAACATAAGAGGGAGTAGTGGCAACGCCGTGGTACCCATGTACTTGAAAAAGAGTGGAGTTCATAGGTATCCAATTCGTATTCAAGCCACAACACAGCTGTAGACATGAATTTCAAAAATAATTAAAAAATGGATATGAAAGTACTAAGATCTAGTGCACCTGTACTTGCTACAACATTGTTTTTTCTTTTCTATTTTTAAAGTTGGACCGGGCGGACAACTATTTCGGGGCACATAATGCTGACATGTCATGGACACGACACGTTTCATTTATATCAAATCTAATTTTTCACTAGTTTAAAATTTAATTTTTTTATTTTATCATCCACTTGAGAAGTATGTGAACATTACCCTCACAAGTGATTGGTTAAAATTGCAAGATGATAATTGCTTGACCAACATAATTGAGAATAATGTTGGCCTGGCCCACTTCTTGAACAAAATTGGATTATTGAAGATAGCAACACTTCTTTTCCCGACTTTAAAACACTAGTAGAAATTCATTGAGTGTAAAATTCATTCTGAACCTCTCGAGCACGACATGGAACGGTTGGGCTCGGCACAACATGACAAATTAGGCTCGAGCACGGCACAATACACGTAATAGGAATAAATATTTGATTGCATATAACCCAGATCATTCCTTCTTCTATTGGCTGCTTTCCAAGGAAGCATCAACCTATTTCTCATAATAGGAATAAATATGGAGACTCAAGTAGTTAGTCTTCCTCCTGACCTTTGAACTAATTGTAAATAATTTGACTTAATTCTACGGGAGCTGTGTTCAATTTGCTGTGGAATAATAGAGATCATACGATCATGGCCAAGATTCAGCGACATTTCAACGCACAAGTAGCCGAGGTAAATATTAAGCTTGTTAATGTTTTTCTTTCTGCGGTGCTCCTTTTCTTTTTCATAAAGTAGCAAGAAATAAGATAGGGGATTTTTAAAAATCCAAGCTAGGTCGGATTTCTAGGGCAATGTCTAATTGTCCTCTTGCTATATCTTTTTGCAGGTGCCATCCTGGAGAAGTAATGAGGAATTTGAGGCTGCTCTCAAAAAAGCTGGTTTGCTCTTTAAAGTTTGCCATGATTGTATGAGATTATTATATTCTTCCGATACATAATTCTAAGAGAAGCACGAGACAACTAGAGTTTATACTTGAAACCCAACAGCAATGGATTTGTGGTGCTTCTGAGTCCACAACATAGTCGTAGACAGCGGTATCGTGTGTTTTCACGAATCATAGCATGTCCACCAGCTCTTCAACCCTAGTTCATAGGGGCTTCAGTTCTTGAATTTACAAAACGTTTGTGTTTTGAATTGCCATTTGTATAATTATGAGGACGATTCATTCTGCCTATGTCTTGGATTGGTGGTTTGCCATATATCACCAATTTTTATTTCACCAGATTCGTGGGAATCGCCTTGAATTTGTATTCAGTCTTTTTCCAATAATGGAACGAATCACGAGCATCCAAATATGCAGTGGCTTAGAATGGTAATAAAACTTCGGTGATATATAGCATTTCTGTTAGGTGATTTCTCAATTCCTCAATATGTACGCGTTCGTGGTATCCATCAAATCTACTTTTTATAGATATGTTGGGTCCTGATTTGGATTTATGGACGCTAGGTACATTTAGAAACTGCTATTTCTCTCTGCAAGTTGACAATTTTTTTGAGCATATTAATTCTTTAGCTTTAGCACTCCATTTTGTGCCTACGGACCACCCCTCGAAATTTCATGGAACCCTCGAAATTTCAGCATCCAAGTCGTATGCCATTTTGGTTTCTTCAGAAGACAGTATGGACAAATTCTAGACTCAAATGGGGCAACCGTTTGATGTCAAGCATTGCTCTCTCTCTCTCTCTCTCTCAATAATTTGAGAGAGAGAGAGAGACTAATTAGTTATTTTGAAAGTAATATAATATGTGAGTTTTATTTTGGCAAATTTAAAAAATTGCATAGAGATTTCAAAATGGCAACATGGTTTGCACGTCACAAGTAGTGCCCTTCCACCCATAGTACTGGAGACCTTTCTTTGCTTACCATTATATATAATGCATCCGAAATTCCTCATCACCATCAAACTTTTGAGAGAGAGAGAGAGAGAGAGAGAGAGAGAGATGGAACAAGCATTTTGGTTGATAGTTGCAGTATCAGTTTTGATGGGTTATTCAATTAACAGTGCAGAAGCATTCAAGGAGGAAGCTGACGTCATACATGTGGGTGGGAGAGTGCTGTGTCAGGTTTGCACTGAGGGTTGGAATGAATGGGTTCATGGTGCCAAGCCTATCAAAGGTAATACCTCTCTCTCTCTCTCTCTCTCTCAATGTGCAACTTTGAGAACCATTTTGGTTAGTTCATTGGACAAATCAAACAAAAAAAAGGGGTAAACTATGTCAATGTTACCTTAAGTATTCACTTTGTGTCACTTTGATACTTAATGTACTAATTTTTTATATTTTTTTTTATTAAATTGAATTTTATGTGGTCATTTTCTAATTATATATGTTTCCTTTTAAGTCTTCTTATTATAAAAAAAAAGGTCTTTTAACTTTTTAGTATTTGATATCGATAGTGACTTCCACTCGATAAAATTCTTTCATTGCTAGCATAGTATGGAAAAACCATCTTTACAATTACTAGAGTAGGATTAACTATCAATATCAAAGACCAAAAAAACTTCAAGACTTTTTTTTATAGTAATTCTCAGTCTTAACTTTTAAACAGTTTTAGAAGGTGTTTTTTGCCCATTTTTTAACTTTTCTATTTTCTATAGAAGTCAAAAAGCCGTCTTTTCGTTATCCCAAACCCTAATTAATAACTCGGTCGTGTCGTTCATGCAGGCTGCAGAGTATCCATCACCTGCATGGATGATAGAAAAAGAGTCATGCACTATGGAAGCGACGAGACCGACGAAGCAGGTGATTTTGAGATGACCTTGAACAAGAACATCAATGGCAAGACAGTAGACCCCAAGAAATGCTTGGTTAGGCTTGTGTCATCGCCAGACCCAGTGTGCAACATCGCCACAGACTTTGCCGGTGGGCGGTCCGGGGTGAATTTGAGGCGGCCAACGGTGGTGTATCGGGGCTTTGTCAAGCATGAGCTCCCCACATTCTACTACACTACTCCCATGTGCGACGAACCTGATATTAGTGACTCA
>BRYE01000008.1:2500000-2507500 GCA_030159115.1 Actinidia arguta var. hypoleuca
TGTTATTTGTTAATTAGTTACATCTGTCTTTCTTACAATTTTATTTTCATTTAGACAGCTTCTAATATATATTAAATTAAATTATAAAATATAGTCGACCACGATGCAATATACTTACTCTTAAGTAATATATAGATTGAGCTAATGTTATTATTTTTTTGCATTTTATGTAATACAATAAACATGTTTAATTATATTTATTTTAATATTATTTTTAAGTAAGTAAAAATTCATGTAGTAGTCCATCTTTTCTTTAAAATTTTTAATAGTGTATATGTTTCGTCAATCCGAGAATAAGTTTTCGGGTCCGTCCCTGAGTTTTCGGGGGCTCTAGACCAAAAAATTTTTTGGGCCTTAAAATTTGAGAATTTTTGAGGAGTCTAAAATAAAAATGAGTAGCCCTAAAATGGGCTTAATTTGAGTTTCAAATATTCCCAAATAAAAATTGGTAGCTCTAAAATTTAAGAATTTTTTAGTATTTTGGGGGACTAAAATTTAAAATTTTTTTTGAGAGTCTTAGGCCATGATCTAATGGGTCTTGGCCCAGGGACGGACCTGGGTCGTCGCTACCTGAATACACATACCGAGAAAATGTACAAAATTCGCGCATGCAGAGTGTGATGAGGTAAAGTTTCTTTGGACTATCTTGAACTATGTGATTGTGATCTCACCAGGTTGATATACATTGGATAACTTTTCTTGTAAAGAGTGAGACATTATTGTGTTCTATATATGCTCCTAGGAAAATGCCAAACAATTTTTCATAATGCTTACCTAGAAAACAAGAAAAGTTAAAATTTTAAGGCACATTTCACATATTTAAACACACTTTTGTAAATTTACATACATTTAATACGGATATGTAGGCACTTTTACCTCTATTGGATTGCAGTTTTATTATTTTTCTTATAATTATATTTTTTGTGTATGCATTGTAAATTGAGTCGGATCAGACCGATCTAGTTCGATTTGAATACAGGTCCGGACGATTTCCTTACGGATTGAGTTTAGTCTGAGCGGGTAACGAATAGGGGTGGACTTAGCTCGAAAACCAACCACTCTATCTAGCTCGCCCGTAAGACGGGTTCACTAGATGGGCGGATTGGCCTGTTCCAAATCAGCTTGAATTATTATTATTTCTGACTTTTTTTTGGGTTGTCAAACTTTCTTTTTGTTTGATCGGATGTTAACACGTGGCGGGGGCAGATTGGCTAATTGGGTGGGCAGGACCGGACCTGGCACGTACAATGGGTCGGACGGGCTGGCATGGAGGGCAAATTGAATTTCAGACTCAAACAAGTCGAGCCAACCTAGACCGTACTAAGTTCGGATCGGATGCTGGATAGGCTTATCAGCTCAGTCCAATTTGCACCTTTAAGTGCATCCCCTGTAAATCTAGGGTCTAGACAGGGGTGGTAATGAATATGGCCTAGGATTAGGGAATCATTTTCCTTGTTGCCCAATTATAAAATGACATGGAAAATAATACTATATTATGCAATCTCGTGCACGCTCGCTCGCGCACACATATATAATCTTGGTAACTATTACTCACTAAGCGATGACTATACACACTTTTTAAAAATATTTAAATACTTTTTATATATTTTAATGTGTTTTTATAAATATTTATACTCTTATAATACTTTTCACGCTTATCAATATAATTTTTGCCTTTTTTTTTTTTTGATTAACCACAGAGTGTCCTAGACAGGTCTTTTTGGGCCTACCTAGACTAATCTCTGTAACCTGAGCAGCTAGACCTTCACATCTCAGGATGTAAACGCGGATGTGCGACACAGCCACCAGGAATCGAACGCGATACCTCTGAGTGTTAGCTCGTGTACCTGACGTCCGTCCGAAGTGACTATGCCATATGCATGGGTCTGGTGAGAATCGAACCCAAGACTTGGGTCTTGGTAAGGTGTCGCCCTTACCACTTGGGCTACACCTTGTTCTCAATTTTTTTTTTTTTTTTTGCCTATTTATTAGTGACATATTGAATGGTGATTAATATTTTTCGTATATACTGAAGCATTCAACGAATGGAGAGTAAAGGACAAAACGAGGAACTGTTGGAACATATTGGACTAGATTGGCCTCACCACAAACCATCATCTCTAGATTTGTCCAGATTATTGACAAGGTCACTATTATGAATATAGATTATGAGTGGCATTGACTTAAGAGAGGGGTCATAGGCCACTTGTGCCTCATAGCTAGGAAAATTACCCCTATAATTAGGGCATGGAGTGAACCATAAGAGCTAGCAAATAGGACAACTAGCTCAAGGAACAAGTACTATATAAAAATATTAGAAAATTTATGCATAAAAACAAATATTAATGACATGGTAATAGCTGTTTGATAACTATACTAGGCTTCTCTGTCCATTTTTAAATTGTACCAATATAGTTTAATCATTTTAAATTTCATTTTAGGTCAATTTTGATTTTGATGATTCAAATCGTTTATAAGGGTATATTTACCTAATTTCAGTTTTTTTTCTCGTTAAGATGAACCAAAAATGTACAAAATGTAATCTAATAATAAAAAAATTCATTAAAGATGAAAAAACTCGAAAACCGAATCGGCTAAAACCCTACCCAAACAAGGCATTAAATGGCTGCTTGAATGAATATTTTAGGACCAAAGACTCCTTGGATCCCGCATAAGAATAATTTCATTTTTTTAACAACATCTTCAATAATATTATTAACGTAATTTTAAAGTCAAGCTTGGTTAATTTATTGGGATGCACTTGGACTTGTACCTAATATATCCAACAAACAAGGACCTGCCTACAAACATGAGTTTGGTATCCAATTAGGCCTTGACACCTTGTGGTGGATTATTTAAAATTAATTGGGTAATAATAATAGACTTGATTTAGATACACGTATAATATAACATAATCACACGGACGCTTATTATTTTTGGGTAAACTTCACCAATGGTCCCTCCAGTTTGATCAAATTTTCATTTTTGTCCATATAATTCCAATTTGAATAATAGGTCCTTGCAATTTCGATCTGGTCTTCCCTTCAATATCCGTTAGCAATTTGGATGAAAATAAAGTATGTGTCAACTCAAGTACCCATATTTATGGATTAAAATAAAACTTTGGTCAAACCACGAGGACATATAGTGGTAAAATTATACTCTTAAAATGGACATGCGAGCTTCACGTGGCACTTTCCGTGAATGATGGAGGGAGTAAATTTAAATGAGATTAAAAGTACAGGGTCTTAATTGTTCAAATTCAATAAATAAAAGGATCAAAGTAAGACTTTGATCAAACTACCAGGACCAATGATCAAATTTACCCTTATTTTTTATTTTTTTATGTTTTATATATGCATAATCCTTGAGGTCAGCAGCTGTAATACACGAATAATCTTGGCTTTTGTGTTTGTATTTTTGGAAGGGAGGATGAATCTATGACTAATCAAACTTTTAATTGTTTAATTAAATTGTTAATATATATCCTTATTCGATGTATGTATATATCACAAATGCATATAAGTGGTGTTATGTTGCCAAAATGTGTCCTTTAATTTAATTGTCTTCTTTATTTCACATAATTATTCAATATAATCATAGGTTTAGAGAAAAAAAGTTCCAGAGATGCTCATTTTTTGAACAACAACGAAACATTGAGGGGTGTTTGTTTCTACTTATTAGTAGTAGCTTCAGTTATTTTTTTTATCTTAAAAATTGTACTGCAATTTTTGTTACGATTTCTGCCCCTGTTTATGTGCCAAAAATAATTTTAATTTTTTTTAAAAAAAAATAATTTTGGAAAGCTCTATTTTCATGCTTCCTAACTTCTGCTTTTGAAAATTAATTTTAATATAAATTTAACTACAACAAATACTCTTTACAAAGATCGAAAGGATTGCAGCTTCTCTAGTCTTTTGTGTAAATCTCTTATTTTTAGTATGTAACGAATAAAAAAATTACAGTATTGGCAAAATCTATTTTTTTTATTCCCTTAAAAGTTAAAATATAATAGAATAAGTTATAATTGGGGGGTTTAATGTATCACATTCCTATAACTGACCATACCCAACAAATACAAGAACATCACTAAATGAAAAACCACTCCTCTCCACCTACCCCCAAAATACTTTATTGGTAGGTGAAATTTCTTTTCTCCTAATTTGACCTCTCTCCAGTCAAAATCAAACTAATTAAATCCCAATAAGTCTATAGACACTAAAAGATGATACTAAACAGTTACTAAATAATGGAGTTTGGATCCTCTGAAGTTTGTTCAAGATGAAGTGTTCATGTAATATGCAAAATGACGTCTTTTTGTACACTTCAATACTAAAACGATGTCGTTTCATGATTAATACTAAAACGACGTCGTTTTATTTCTTAAAATGTACGAAACAATATCATTTTATACATTTTCAAAAATACTTTACCTTACACACAATTTAGAGGATCCGAATCCTAAATAATGACGTGGATTGTCACCTCAACAAGAGACCTAAGTTATTGAGCGTCTCTTTTTCTCTCTTTCCTAAATCATGATAAGCACCGTTTTTGTTTCTCTCTGTTTTTTGTCTCTCTCGCACATCCACCCGTTTCTCTATTTCTCTCTCCTCTCTTCTTACCACAACACCCTTATCTGCCTCACTGGTCCAATCGAATCGGAGCAACAAACAGAGTATGTTTTGAGGGATTTCTACCCAATCAAGTAAAAATTATAATTAGTTTGAGTTTTTCTGTTGATCAATTTGAATATCAATTTATTCCAACAAGAGCATGATGTCCAGAGCCATTTCCCTGGAGTGCAAAGCTTCAACGTTTATAAGAGAAAAATATAGGGTTTTGTTCATGGAAGAGTTATGAGGGAGCAGAATCTCTTCTCGAAATGAGAGAGAGAGAGAGGAGAAAAAGAAAAATTCTAGGATTACAACATTTTTTGTACAACATGTTTACAACAAATGCAAAAGGACATAGATCTATTTATCCTTCCGCGTTTCTCACTTAAATAAAACGACATCGTTTTGTATTTATTCGGCCAAAATGATATCGTTTTGTATTTGTTATAAATATGTTATATAAAAAATATTGTAATCCTAGCACTTTTCAGAAAAAAAACGGTGCAATCACATTTAGGAGAGAGAAAAAGGGGTCCACTAAACACGGTCCATGATATTTTAATAATTCCTAGTAATTGTCCGTTCTATTATGTAAAAAATATATGCATTTAATAGTGTTTTATTATCTAAAAAATAGATAAGATATAAATATTAGATAAAAAATACATTGCATGTATATATGAATAGATACATTACTACAAAATGAAAAATAAATTAGAAACTATAATTATTTTGAAAAAAATTTGTTAGTTTAGAAGAAAAAAGAGAAAATAACGAGGTGTTTTAATTTTTTGGGGTGTAGATCCCACTAAATAATAATCGAATGAATAAAAAATAGGTTTAGTGATTTTTTATTTATCGAATAAGAACTTATGTGGATTCCATACTTTTGAGAAGAAGAAAATAATATTTTTGAGAGGAAAAAAAATAGTATCAGGTGAAATTTCAGCCGTTGAATTAACTTAAATAAATTTTAGTTATAGATAACGGGAGATAGATTTGAAATTCAAAATGAATTGTATTTTATATTATAATTTAACAATGGCGTTTGTAATATTTCCATGTCGACAAAGATTAACTATCTAAAATTTCCACGTCATTGGTTGGTCGATTGGGTCGTTTGACGTAGTCAACTCCACTAGCCCCAAAGTCGTCCAAAGGGTATATGCAAACAAGAACTACTGATGTGGACAGTGTGTTGAAGCGTGTAAAAAACTCTGAAATTGTCTCTTAGTAATCACATATTAATTTTTGCAACTCTATTAATATATTGGACTATATTTACTACATTATGGAAATTGAACGACTTAGATAGAAAAAGATATATGTTTAGTTTAGTTTTCAGAATTAGTTCGTAAAATAACTTTCAGGAAGTTTTTTTGATTGATGGTTTTGCAGAATAACTCTATAAAAAAATCCTCAAAAATTCTTTTCGGAAAAATAGGAAAACATGACGATGGTTTTGTTCTCAAAAGTAATTTCTAAATTTTGTTTTGAAAATTGTTCTAGAAAATTGAATTGAAAATCGAACCAAACAAAGTCGAGTCATAAAAAAAACTCTACTAAAGTTCAAGAAACTAGTTAATATTTTACCTCAAAAAAGTGAATTGTCACTTAACCCAAAAAGAAAAGAGATTATGTGAAAACAAGAAATTATGCAACTTGGAGATTCTATTTAGGATATTTTGAACGTCATTTTGCAGTGAGATGTTCTTCATTTTGTAACTTTGTGCCTTTTAGTTTCCAAATTACTCACTTGGACCAGTTTGATCAAGGGCATCTAAACAAAACAAGTATTCTTCAAGCCACACTCATTGCTTCTATGGCTTTTGGTTGGTGGCTTTAGGTAAAATGACAAACTAGATTTTGTTCTTTTCCTTTTGTCTTAGAAAGAAATTACAAGCGAAAACTCGAACTTTCTTGTTAAAAAAAAAAATTTCTCAAGTGGCTAAATTTGACACTTTTACCCTTTCGAGTTTTACTTGAAATTCACTTTAGTTCTAATTTGGACAGAGTAAGTTAACCTTATACTTCTTAGCATATTGCAATACTAACCTCACATTAGATGTTGTCCAAATTATAGATAGTAAATTTTTATGTGCCCATTGAAAAATGTGCCCATTGAAATGGTCATATGTTAGGCATATGACAATTTACTGCTAGACAACGTTGAACTTGCGGTTAACATTGCAACGCGCTAAAAAGTATAAAGTTCATTCTGTCATATTTGGAACTATATAAGGACTAAATTGAAATTCCGGTAAGTTTGGCATTTTAAGGATTTACATAAGTTGTTACTTTTTGACAGAATTTTTATGAGTTTTTGGTCCACCATAGTATATTGCAAGAGTGAACACACGAATTAATCAAAACTATACGAAAAGTTTACAAAAATTATGATGACCAAAGATTTGAAAGAGACCCCACTTAGATTGAAGTGGTTTATTAAAGTCAGCCATATTATCTTAATATTTCTTAAGAAAAAGAAAGAAAAATATCCTACCATCTGTTTGTGTTTGTGAGTGTGTGAGAGAGAGAGGGGGGGACAAGAGATTACAGTAGGAAATTTTGTACCAATAGCCCGGGGTAACTTATTCCATGGTTTTAATAGGGCTTAGTGGTTTTAGCTTTTGTTTTTGTTTTTTTGTTTTGGTTCTTAGGGAATTTATTCACCGTTGATTATAACTTTATATTATGCTAGTTCATTTTGACGAGAAAATTCAAGAAAAGTTAAGTTTGATCGCATTTAAAATTACGTGTTCTATGATTAAAAAAAACTCGTTTTCGAGTGATCTCTGAAAAAGAAAATTTTGTGAAGGCAATTTTGTAAAAGAGAGGAGAGAAAAAAAGGGAGAAAAACTTTAATTTTTGGCAGGAGATGAGA